>QRFJ01001328.1:82854-131999 GCA_006176705.1 Cocos nucifera | reverse complement strand
AATGTGTTACTGCATTCTATAGAAATAAACTGAAGATATTAAACCTTCGATCTTGTCGAGGGGAGATACCTTTCTGGTGAGTTTCTCACATATCAGAGAGAATGAATCTCATTTAATGGACCTCCTAAAATATTACAGCATAATGTGTGTCTGAAAGGAGGAATCAGATCTGTTAGACATGTCCTTTCATGATGGGATTGCAGCTTTTCGATATCTTTCTGAGGATTCACTCAATGGACTTGTTATCTATTAATAGATCAAGTAGTCGTAGTTAAAACCCATATGAGATATGGACAAGGCGTAAGCTAGCATTTCACCTCCTAAGATTTGGAAGTGGCCAGCTTATGTCAAATTGTTAGTTATGACAACTTGGACCTAGGTCTGATAAGTGCACATTCATAGAGTACCCAAAAGAGATCAAAAGATACTATTTCTATCATGCTGATGAACAAAAGGTGTTTGTTAGTCTTAGGGCAACCTTTTTTGAAAATAGAGTTTCTTGATGAAGGAACTATTGCCTCTAAGATTGAACTTGATGAAGTTCAATAGGTAGAAAGTTTGACACAGAATGTTGAACCTAAGTCAAATTTGATCAGATCAGATCCAAAGTCTAGTGAACCCATACCATTAAGGCGATCTGGTAGAATACCGCGTTATTCGAATAGATACCATGGATTCTTGATCTAGGATGGTGATCCCATCGAACTCGATGAGAATGATGAGATTCGATCACTACTTATAGGATGTGTTGCAGAGACCTGACTCTGAAAAATGGCTAGAACCCATGAGATTCGAAATGAATTCCATGAAGGTCATTGATGTATGGACATTAGTTGACCCACCTGAATGGATTAAATCCATCCGGTGTAAATGGATCTTCAAAGAAAGAGGGGCACCGACGGAAAGATGGAGATCTATAAAACCCATCTGGTTGCCAAAGGGTATCGTCAATGTTATGATATTGACTATGACGAGACGTTCTCTCCTATGGCAATGCTCAAGTTCATTTGGATATGCTTGCCATTGCTATCCATCTGGATTATAATCTGGTAATGGATTGTGAAGACAGCTTTCCTAAATAAAGAGTTGACTGAAGAGATGTATATGATACAACCTAAAGTGTTCACATCCATAGATGAGTCCAAGGTGTGCAAGCTTCAGAGATCCATTTATAGATTGAAGCAGGCATCTCGAAGTTAGAACATGCATTTTGATAAAGTGATCAAAATGTATGACTTCATTAAGAACGGAGAAGAATCTGCATTTACAAATGTGCAAATATCAGCAGTGGTATTCTTATTTTGTACGTGGATGATTATTTTGCTTTTAAATCCGGAAAAATGGGAACATCCCGACTATAAGGAATAAAAGTCTGGTTGTCATCATAGTTTCCATGAGGACTTGGTGAAGTATGACTAACTTCGGTTACAACTTGCTTCGATGGGTTAAGGAATGATGATACCAATATCAAAATTCGTTGCTGATCGATGATATATCAAAGGGGAGTTATTCAGGATCAGTTCCATAGTGATTTAATACTCTTTGGAAGTAGATATTTGCTAGTTATTGTTGGTGGACGAATTTTGAAGGCTGAAGAGATAAGACTCCTAGTCCCCATGTCATTTATTTGCTAGTTATTGTTGGTGGACGAATTTTGAAGGCTGAAGAGATAAGACTCCTAGTCCCCATGTCATTTATTGCATTCCCTAGTTCCTAGACCTTTAATGCTATTTCTGTTTTGTTTAGTCTTTAATGTTTGGGTAGTTCCCATGTTGTTTTCAATTCTGAGTCTAATATCTATATAATGAGACATATTCTCATTTTGTAATCAGACTGGTTGAATGAATGAAAATTCCTCTTTGTGAGTTGAATTATTATCTCGATTCTTTATCCAACGTTGTTGGTGGTGAATCAAACAGTTCTTTATCCTTGGCCGGTGGAATTTCCTTTAAGCCTTGGTGGTGAACTGCAACTATCTCGGTCCTTCATCCTTGGCTGGTGGCTTGTGCCTTTAGGCTTAGGTGATAAACCTTCCATATCCTCGAGTTACACACATCCCCACAAACACAGTGCCTCGTCCACTTCCTCCCAGAATCGCTCACTCCACAGAGCTTATTTGTGGAAAACTCAAAACACGAAAGTTGTAGATCTATGAGTCCTTGATCTGTGACTTTTGGAATCGGGTCAATCCGACCTGTATTGAGGAAGTTACGCCCATTTTTCCAAAATCGCACAATCCTGAAATTTTCTGTTCGGAGTCACTCGCCCACGCACGCATCAGCACCTATGTCCACTCTCCAAGCAAACTCTTGGAAATTTTATTATAATCCCTCAAGATTATAGTCGGATAGTTTTTTCGAGCTCACTATCCAATAACCTAGTTGATTTTTTTCTAGGTTCACCAACCATAACCCTTACAAGAATTAGATAAACCAATCTAAATAAACCAAAGAAGAGAAAAACCCCAAAACCTAAGTTTCAGCTCCTACTGAAACCAAATACATGGAAAGGGGAAAGAAAATGTTTCAACTCAAAAGGCCCCTTCGAATGAGTAGAAGAGTTGTCCTTACAGTTTGTTGAAAGCCTTTTTGAATCCGTGGAGTTAATGCACTTGAGGATTCTTCAATGCTTGAGAGAACAGATTGATTGAAGATGGAGATTTTCATTCAAGAACAGAGCATGTTTTTCTTCTCTCATTTTCTTGGATTGATCATGAATAAGTCTTCTTTCTTTTATATCTACACAATTTTCTCTCTTCTAGTGATGATTGAAGCTTAGAAAAAGTAAAATCCGAAAGTTGGAGAGCAGCAACTAGCCATTGGAGTCGAAAAAATCTAATCTGGAATGCCTCGTCAAAAAGTTATCGCTGAGTCTTGAGACCTCTCGATTTGTCTTGAGATGTCTCGCTAAGTTATGGGGCCTCTTAGTTTGAAAAGGAGAGCTCTCAGCTTCAGTCTTATAAAAAATCATCTTTCTGAAAAAAATGGCTTGTTTGAGATCGAGACCTCTCAGTTTTGAATGAGATGTCTCACGGGGACCGCGAGATCTCTCGAGAATCCTTCGAGATCTCTCACTCTTAGGGTACAGAAACTAGATTTCTATCACCTGAGATTGAGAGCTCTCGAGATTCTCTCGAGATCTCTCGAAACCATACCAGAACAGCGCTTAGGGCATGCCAGTCCACTCGAGAGCTCTTGAAAAAATTTTGAGACATCTTGAAGATTGCTCCAAGGTGATTTTAAGAGAATTTTTGCTCCGTACAAGGAGATTTGAATTTTGATTGATTTTTGCTTAATATCTTTCTTATTTTGGTCAAAGAGCTCTCTTTCTTCTGACATTGGAACACTTAAAATAAAATATATTAGTAATCATTTGCTTTAATATTTGGTCATCATTAAAATCACTTAGAAGGTTCAACAATCTTTCCCTTTTTGATGGTGATAAAATATTAAGCAATCCATAAAATGATTATAAGAAATATGAATGTCATGAACTAATGAATGTAAAGTTTTTGTGCTGAAGCTTCTCCTTAATGTATACTCTCATGAAATGAATAAGATTTGAATAATCATTCTCCCCCTTAATCTATGCTCTTATGAAATGAATAATATGAAATGAATAATATTTGCATTTGATCAATTCAAATAATTTATTTTCTAAAAAATTTTCTTTTTTGTATTTTAGTTTGAATTGATTATACATTTGCATATTTTTTCTTAATATTTCTCCCCCTTTTTATCATCATCAAAATCACAACAATGAAAGGGTCATAAAATAGATAAAGAAGGCAAGAATATAAAAAAGATTGATTTCATTTCAAGATTTAATACTACATAGTTAGAGGTGTATGTTGGTTTACAAAAAATGAATCTCATACCAACATACCTAAATCAAAAATTAAAATAAAAGAGAAACTAGACCTAGTCCTCATCAGAGTGGAACTCAATGATGGGTTCAGATGAAGATTTGGGTCTAGTTGAGGATAAGTGAGGAGCAGGTCTAGGAGATGGTGATGGTCTAGAAGAAGATGATGGAGTAGTTCAATTTGAGCTGATGTTTTATGCTGCTCCTTCAAAATTTCTAACATTTGAGATAGTCTACTAATTTATTGACAAGCATTTCTGTTTGATCCTCAGTGGATATCCTTTCTCTTCAATGCTTACTAAAAGTTGATGCCTCACACTGAATAATATATCTATAAATCTTTCAAATACTTTCTGAACCACTTCTTCTGCCATCCTTTCAACTAATAGATCTTGATCAAAAGCTAGGGGAGGTGCTGAAGCAGGACAAGGAGGCACCTGAGGAGAGTGTGGAGATCCTAGTGTAAGAGGGTCCAGCAGATGGTGATGATGGAGGGGGTGGAATCTGTGTTCTTCAGGCTCGATTGCAACTCCTTCATCTACCCTCATCCGTTTATCTTTCTTCTTTACAAATTTCATCCAGTTCAATGTTCCCTCATTGATGTAGTCTATGTGAGCTAGCTTTTTGAAATCTTCACCTTCTAGATTAACTTGAAAGTCCTTGAAGATTAAGGTGAAGATCATTCCATAGGATAAACATGCCTTACTCTTGCTAGCTGTATCCTTCAATTATTGTAGCATGAGAGAGGGAAAGCCGATGGGAGTTCTAGCCACCATAAAAAATATGACTTCAAGTTTCCTTTTTTCAACTCAGCCATGTCTTCTAACTTTAGAAAAAATAATATGACTGATAAAGGACAACAGTAATCTCATTTCGATCGAAAGAAGATGTGAAACAAGCTAAAGATTTTCATCAACCTCTTCCCTTTCTAAGACACTTAAGGGCTTCAGTTTTATCAAATAAGTTTAGGTTACTAATCCCTTCTCTAGGCACTTCAAGGAGCTACCCTATTTTTCTCTCATCTAAAGAAATATACACTCCTTTCACTACAAATTCCACCTTTGACCCATGCTCAAAACTAATGTGGTCAAAAAATTTTTGTATTAAGTCCGGATAAACGTTTACCTCTAGAGTGCAGAGTTTTTTCTAACCTTGCTATTGGATTCAGGATCCAATATGGAAGTGCTCCCGATCAAGGTAAGCAATGTCCACATAGTGGCCCATTGGAACTGTCTTAGTAGCAACGAAAAGCCGGGCATGAGATGATGAAGCAGATGGAGATGATTGAGCTATGTTACGCTGTTGTTTAGCCCTAGCTTCAGTCGATGGCGTGATGGAGGGTTTTTGAGCGGCGAGCGATCTCTTCTTCGGAGCCATTGGGGGCCAAGGTTTGGAGGGAATGGACAAGAGAGGATGATTTGAAGGATTTTTGAGGAAAGGAGGAGAATTTTGGAGAGAATGGAGGAGAGATCTCGAATGAGTGGAATGAAAGAATGGAACAGGAGACCTCTCGTAGATCGATTTTAAAAAGAGGGTCTGCACGAATTGAGAGCTCTCATCTTAATGACAAGACATCTCGAAAACTTTGAGAGCTCTCACGTTTAGCATGAGAGGCCTTGAAATTCAACCGAAAGGTCTCGTGAAAAACCCGAGACTTCTCAAACACAGGGAGAAAAATTAGAATATAGGAGGAATTTCAAGCCGATTTTTCTTGAATTTTTAGGATGGAAAAAGAGATATTAGGAATAATGGAAGGAGGTCAAGAATGATCCAATAAATTTAAGATTAAGCATTATTAAAGAGGATCACAAATACCAAGTTCACCCTAGATTTTTGAGAATCTATCTTCATTTAGAGATTTTGTAGAAATGTCAGCTAGTTGATTTTCAGTTGTAACAAATTCAAGCACAATGTTATTATTTTGTACATGATCTCTAATGAAGTGATGTCTAATTTCAATGTGTTTAGTTCTTGAATGTTGAATGAGATTTTTTGTTAGGTTTATGGCACTAGTGTTGTCACATCTAATAGAAATTTTATTTTGCTTAATTCCAAAGTCTTCGAGTTGCTGCTTGATCCAAAGTATTTAAGTACAGCAACTTTTTGCAGCAACATATTCGGCCTCAGCCATTGATAGTGCCACAGAGTTTTGCTTTTTGCTATACCAAGAGATCAAGTTCAACCCTAGAATTGGCAATTACCAATGGTACTCTTTCTATCAATTCTACATCCTCCATAGTTTGCATCAATGTATCCAATCAATTCAATGGAGGATTGTTTTGAGTACTAAAGTCCTAAGTTATGTGTATAAATTAAATATCTAAAAATTTTTTTAACAGCTAGTAAGTGTGATTCTTTAGGGTTAGATTAAAATCTTGCACACATGCATACATTAAACAGTATATAAGGTCTACTTGTAGTTAAATAAAGTAGGGATCCTATCATACCTCTATAGAACTTTTCATTCACATTCTTACCATTCTCGTCTTTGTCAAGTTTGCATGAGGGGCTCATGGGAGTGCTGATTTTTTTTTCATTTTTCATGCCAAACTTCTTTAGCATCTTCTTGATGTACTTTGTTTGGCTGATGAAGATGCCTTCCTTTGATTGTTTGATTTATAGTCTAAGAAAGAAGTTCAGCCGCATCATGCTCATTTCGAATTTGCCCTGCATCAACTTACCAAACTCTTGACAAAGAATTTCATTAGTAGCTCTAAATATGATGTCATCCATATATATATTTGAACCACAAGAAGGTCATTATTTTTTTTTTAAAAGTAGAGTGGTGTCAACACTTCCTCTAATAAAATTATTATGTAGTAAAAATTTGCTCAATCTTTCATACCATGCTCTAGGTGCTTGCTTAAGTCCATAAAGAGCTTTATTTAATTTATACATATGGTTGGAAAGTGAGTGATTTTCAAAACCAGGAGGTTGTTCTATAAAAACTTTTTTAGCAATATAACCATTCAAAAAGATGCTTTTCACATCCATTTAAAATAGTTTAAAATTCATGTAACAAGCAAAAGCAAGTAACAATCTAATTGCCTCTAATCTTACTACAGGTGCATATGTTTCATCAAAGTCAATTCTTTCTTCTTGATTATATCCCTTAGCAACTAGTCTAGCTTTATTTCTTACAATATTATCATGTTCATCCAATTTATTCCTAAATACCCATTTTGTGCCGATTATTGGATGGTCAATGGGTCTTACAAGAGTTCATACATTGTTTCTTTCAAATTGGTTTAGTTCATCTTGCATGGCTAGCATCCAATTAGGGTCTTGTTTAGCTTCTTCTATGTTTTTAGGTTCTATTTGAGAAACAAATGCAAGGTAATCAAATGTATCCTTAAAAGAGGATCTAGTTCTTACCCCTTGTGAAGGATCACCCAATATCAATTTTTTTGGATGATTATGTGCATACCTTCACTCTTTTGGTAAATTCCTATGATCATCGGTTGCTTCATTCTCACTATCATGGCTTTGTTTCAAGATTATTGTAGATTTGTCTTTGTCTTGAATGTTATTGTCCTTCAAGTTTAGGTCCTTCATTCCATCTTCGAGAATTCCTGTATCATCATCAAAAATATCTTTCTTTCTCAAAGATTGGTTGTTAGCTTCATCAAAAATGATATGAATAGATTCTTCAACAACCAAAGAGTATTTATTGAAAACTCTATATGCTTTGCTAGATGTAGAATATTCAAGGAATATACCCTCATCTGCCTTAGCATCGAATTTACCTAGATTATCTTTATCATTATTATGAATAAAATATTTACAACCAAAAATATGAAAATAATTAATGTTAGGTCTTTTTTCTTTCCAAAGCTCATAGGGGTTTCTTTAAAATCGGATGAATAAAAACTCTATTTAGGATGTAACATGCTGTGTTAATAGCTTCAACCAAAAAATATTTGGATAGATTTTCTTCACACAACATGGTATGGGCCATATCAACTAAGATTCTATTTTTTCTTTCAACAACTTCATTTTATTAAGAAGTTCTAGGTGCAGAAAAATTATGTTCAATGCCATATTCATTGCAAAATTCTTCAAAGTATTTATTTTTAAATTCTATGCCATGATCACTATAGATACATACCATAGTAGAGTTTTTTTCATTTGTAATTTTCTTGTAAAACTTTGAAAACATTAAAAATGCTTCATTTTTGTGAGCTAAAAACAAAATCCAAGTGAAACAAGAATAATCATCAATAATTACTAGACCATATTTCTTTTCTCCTAGGCTTGCGGTCCTAGTAGGTCCAAACAAGTCCATATGAATTAATTCAAGGAGCCTAGAAGTTGAAATCACATTTTCGGATTTGAAACTCCCCATAGTTTATTTTCCAAATTGGCAAGCTTTGCAAACATGATCAATTTTGAAATCTAGTTTTGGTAGCCCCTTAACTAAGTCCTTATTATGCAATTTAAAAAGAGTATGCATGCTAGCATGACCTAACCTATGGTCCCAAAGTTAACTAGTTTTTTTTATATTAGCATTCATTGAAATTAGACATTGGCCACTCTTCATGGCAATTACATCAAAGATTACCACGTAGATGTTGCCACGCCTAAATCCAATGAATTTTAAACTATCATCCAAGGAACTAGATACTTTGCACAAAGAAGATTTGAAAGAAACTTTAAAACCTTTATCACAAAGTTGACTAATACTAAGCAAGTTATGTTTTAAGCTATTAACTAACAATACATTATCTATAAAAGTGGTAGAAGTAATCTGAATTTTACCATAGCCAATAATTTTGCCTTTACCATTATCTTTCTCCTAGGCTTGCGGTCCTAGTAGGTCCAAACAAGTCCATATGAATTAATTCAAGGAGCCTAGAAGTTGAAATCACATTTTCGGATTTGAAACTCCCCATAGTTTATTTTCCAAATTGGCAAGCTTTGCAAACATGATCAATTTTGAAATCTAGTTTTGGTAGCCCCTTAACTAAGTCCTTATTATGCAATTTAAAAAGAGTATGCATGCTAGCATGACCTAACCTATGGTCCCAAAGTCAACTAGTTTTTTTTATATTAGCATTCATTGAAATTAGACATTGGCCACTCTTCATGGCAATTACATCAAAGATTACCACGTAGATGTTGCCACGCCTAAATCCAATGAATTTTAAACTATCATCCAAGGAACTAGATACTTTGCACAAAGAAGATTTGAAAGAAACTTTAAAACCTTTATCACAAAGTTGACTAATACTAAGCAAGTTATGTTTTAAGCTATTAACTAACAATACATTATCTATAAAAGTGGTAGAAGTAATCTGAATTTTACCATAGCCAATAATTTTGCCTTTACCATTATCTTTCTCCTAGGCTTGCGGTCCTAGTAGGTCCAAACAAGTCCATATGAATTAATTCAAGGAGCCTAGAAGTTGAAATCACATTTTCGGATTTGAAACTCCCCATAGTTTATTTTCCAAATTGGCAAGCTTTGCAAACTTGATCAATTTTGAAATCTAGTTTTGGTAGCCCCTTAACTAAGTCCTTATTATGCAATTTAAAAAGAGTATGCATGCTAGCATGACCTAACCTATGGTGCCAAAGTCAACTAGTTTTTTTTATATTAGCATTCATTGAAATTAGACATTGGCCACTTTTCATGGCAATTACATCAAAGATTACCACGTAGATGTTGCCACGCCTAAATTCAATGAATTTTAAACTATCATCCAAGGAACTAGATACTTTGCACAAAGAAAATTTGAAAGAAACTTTAAAACCTTTATCACAAAGTTGACTAATACTAAGCAAGTTATGTTTTAAGCTATTAACTAACAATACATTATCTATAAAAGTGGTAGGAGTAATCTGAATTTTACCATAGCCAATAATTTTGCCTTTACCATTATCGCCAAAGATGACTACCCCCCCATCTTTTCTTTCAAGGATGATGAATTGTTGCTTATCATCCAACATATGCCTTGAGCAGCTGCTATCTAAGTACCACTCTCTTTTTGATCCTTGGACTGCAAGGCATTCTTACACAAACAATCAAGTGATGATTTTAAGTATCCAAGTTTTCTTGGATCCTTTAGGGTTAGTAGACATGATTCCTTTTGGAATCCAAATCTTTTTAACAGTTTTTTCATTGAACTTAGAAGTATTACATTTAAATGCTTTGTATCCTATCTTTTTACATCTAAAGCAGGTGATGTGAGAGGTGCCAATTGAAGTGTGTGCAGTGAAGAAATTCTTTAAAAATCTAGTTTTGTCTTTAGGTTTATATCCTAGTCCAGTTTTATCATAGACTCCTCTTTAGTTATTTAAGATCATTTGCAGTTTTTCTGAACTACAAGTGAATTTGTCAACTAAAGGTCTTAATTTATTCAATTCATCTTTTAGAATTTTATTCTTTTCTTTTAATTTGTTGTTACCACTAATTACCTCTTTCTTTTTTTTCAAAAGTGTTTGAGTCATTTCCTTAAGTCTTTTATTTTTTATGCTAATCTTTTTGAAATCTTTCATTAAGTCATAAAAAGTATCTTGAAGTTCATCAAAGTAAAATTTGAATCAAGAGTGGAGGATACCTCATCATCTTGTGCCATGAAATACAAGTTTGCTTCATTTTGATCTTCTTCCTTCGAGCTTGACTCATCACTATTGCTCCAAGTTGCTATCATGGCTTTTTTTTTGTTCTTTTTGACCCTTTCTTCAACTGAGGATATTTAGCCCTAAAATGTCTTGACTTTTTGCATTTATAGATAGTGGACTGATACTTCTCTTTTTTTCTTTCTTTCTTCCTGCTGGCTTCTCCTCTAATGAAGCTCCTCTTCTTTCTGAATCTTTGTCTTTTTCTTTCGATAAATTTCTTAAATTTTTTGATCACCAGGGCCATGTCTTCATCATTTTCTTTACTGATGAACAGATCATCTTCTTCTTCAGCAGCCATGGATTTCAACGCTATTATTTTCTTCTTCTTGTTGTCTTCCTTATTGTGCCGACTCATGGCTAGCTCATATGTCATCAAGAATCCAATGAGCTCCTCTAAAGGTAATATGTTCAGATCTTTTGCCTCCTAGATAACTGTTACCTTGGCTTCCCATGTCCTAGGCAAAGATCTAAGAATCTTTCTCACCAATTCACTATTAGTGTAAACTTTACCTAAACATTTTAAACCATCTATGATATCAATGAATCTTGTGTACATGCTAATGATAGATTCAGTGGGGTCCATTTTAAACTACTCATATTGATGAACTAGCATGTTAATTTTAGTTTCTTTTACTTGATTTATCCCTTTATGCATGATCTCAAGCCTTTTCCAAATTTTCTTTGCTGAATTGCAAGTGGAGATTCAGTTAAAATCGTTAGTATCAAGAGCACAATAGAGTACATTCATTGCCTTGGTATTTAATTGGATAAGTTTCTTGTCCATTTCATCCCAATCCTTCTTCGACTTAGGAGTGGATGTGCTATTGACAATGATTATGGGAGGGCGTGGATCACTGACAATGACACTCCATATATCATAGTCAAGAGTTTGAATGAAAATGCGCATGCGAGCCTTCCAATAAGTATAGTTAGACCCATTGAAAAGAGGTGGCCTATTTGCGGATTGCCCTTTGATAAGTGAAGCTCCTAGTTGGGTTTGTTAGATATATGTGTCCTAGAAGCCAGAATTGGTTGACACTTGTAATACACTTCTAGAGGCAAAATTATAATTTTGACTATTATCAATAAAATGGGTTATTTTCTATCACATATGTGTATTTAGTGTCTGTGATACATCCTTTGAGTTAATGGTAATGATAATTCATATTTTCAAGAGTTGAAAATTTAAGACATGAATAATCATTATTAACTCATAAAATGCTCCCGACCATAGGATCATCACGAGGATGGTGATTGATCCGAAAGGTTGGTGTACAATCGCTTTCCTTTAGTAGATGAGTCTTGAGTCTACGGTGTGGAGACACCGGAGCGAGAGTATAGGTACTCGTTAGAGAACGAGGGCACTGAGCGTGACCACCTCGAGTAGTCATTAGGAAGTCTACCTTCTCGTCAATGACTGACTCGATGCTGCAGTAGTGTGTCTGGTTCTTTGACCTGAGATGCATCGGCAGTTCACCTTGAGGGTGTTATAGTTTGACTACACCATTACTCGGTCTCCTAGCCATATGGAACCCTGAGGTGTATGTTGGCTATAGCATGTTCATTGTAGGAACTGGATTGCATCAAGATGGAATCTATCTACCTCGGTGGTAGAGGAGCAGCCCTATGATGATCATGAGAATCAAGTCCAAAAGCCCATGGCCATGGTAGAGTGAAATAATAGAAAGAGTTTCTATTTAGATTTTCACATTGGACTTGAATCGAATGATTACATCATATGACAGAAACTAGGGTTTGACGAGTTCACCTTAACCCTAATCTGATCGGGGCTCAAGATAGAAGAACTTAATCACACAGGTAGCTGCACCAAGAGGTTCGCATTCAGCTCTGATGGGTTGCCACCATATACTGCTAGGTGTCACTGGTGGATTTTGGGAGCAATTAGAATGATTTAGATGATCGATCATTCTAGCTGTTCGAATCAGAAGAGTTCTGATCCATCGAAAGGAGTTTCGATGATGTCGATGATAGAGATCATGACATATCCCATTACCATACAGAACTGAACCTAACTGGGTCACACAAACAAGGGTTTGAATCTGGTGATCATCAATTGAACTGATCTAGTTCAATTGATCTGAATGAGATTCAATTAGGTTCAAGGAAAATCGTGCTAGCACTCGATTGAACCTAACGTTCTTCTTTTACTATCATAAATAAGTTGTCCTGACTGAGCCAAAGGAGTTTGTGCTCAATCAGAGGCCTTCATATGGTCTGACTGGAGGTTGTCCAAGTCAGAAAAGGTTGTCTTATTTTGTAAGACATTACCTGCCATTTTTGGTCACCTGCCATTTCTTGTTCTTTGACTTTGGTCAAAAGTCTACCTTTGACTGGTCAAACGTTGACCATTGACACTTTGACTTTTGACCACATGTCATGCACCTATTGGAGAGCTGGTGGGGGCCTGTCCCCCTGCCAGAACCTGGCAAGGAGGAAGGGCGCACGCCAAGGGTGGCGTGAGCCCAAGAAGGAGGCGCCTAGGAGTCCTTGTTGGACAAGGACTCCATCCTCCCTTTTGGATTCCAATTAGAGTTCTACTAAGAATCCAAGTTTGACTGGTCTTAGGCGCCCTCTAAGGAGGAATCCAGGGGACTCTATTCCCACCAATCAGATTTAGATCTGATTTCACAAAGGGTTGTGATTGGTTGGGAAGGAAGAGGAGTTGGATCACGCATAGTCTATAAATAAGACCCTGCGCCCAACTCCTAAAAAAAAAAATGAATTTGAATTCCCACGCCCCAAGGCTGCCTCTCTCCCTCCTCCTCCATGCCAAGACCATCTTCTCCCTCTCCTCTCCACGTCCAAAAGTAGTTTTGGGACTTAGGTTGGTGCGATCCAGATCAGAGAAAGGCGATCAAAAGCTAAGAAGGCTGCGCTGCTGCAAAGGACGACTGCTGATCTTCAAAAGAGTAGTTTTGAAGATCCTCCAGATCAGATCCAGATCTGAATTTTTGGAGATGTGATAGAGAAGAAGAGGATCTCCAGATCCAACCCGAGTGGATACCGGTAGAGGCCAGGCGCTTGCGTGGCTAGATCCAGAACCTTCCGCTGCTTATCAGGATCATCAACAGGGTAATAGGATTACCCACAATCAAGGTAAATTAAATTTGATTTAATTTATCTTAGATTTTATTTTATTTATTAAAATAATAAGAATCAGATCTGAAATATCTCAAGATCTGATTTAGATCAAGAGAAAAATTTTTTGAAATATATCTCTTGATCTAATCAGATCTGAACGAACCTGGACCGGAAAAAATCAGGATTTTTCCTTCAACTGGTATCAGAGCCAAGGTTCTAAAGTTATTTAGATCTAATTTTAAATTTATTTTAATTAAAAAATAAGTGATTTTAGATGTCACATGAGATGTGATCAGATCTAAAATCAGAAAAAATTAAAATTAAATAATTTGGATCTAAGATTAGAAAATATGCATGACTAGTTCTAAAATAGAATAGTTCTATAGAATAGTCTTGCATGTTTTCAATTTAATTTGATTAAATCATATTTTAGATCTATTTATTTACTTATTTTTTGATATTATAATTATTATAATAACATCTAAAAAATAGCAAATAAAAATTATTTAATTTTAAATATCATATGAGATATGATTGATGCATGTCTAGACTAGTTGTAGAATAGTTCTACATAATTGTATCTAGATTAGAATTTATTTTGATTAAGATCAATTTAAATCTAATTTTTTAGATTATTATGAGATAATTTAGATCTAAAAAATATGCATGATTCGATACATGAGATGTATGCAAAATATGCCATGATTAGATCTAATTTGTATATGAGATATATGATATAGATCTAAAACTATTTTGTAGTATTACATGTTCCTGATTAAGGCGTTCCTCTTGGCCGTCCGATCATAAGAATGAAGAAGGGTTTAAAGGCCCTCTCCTTCCCATTCGATGGGGTGTTCTTATGATGTGTAGGGGTGCTGCGTGCATTCGTCCTTAATCAGAAAATCCAAAAACTTACTTTCTGCAAAACCCTAGATCCTGAAACCCTAGGATTTATTGTGCATATTTTGTTTATGAACCCTACTTAATTAAGAATTAAGATTATGAAATATTAATTAGGTCTAAAATTGAGAATTTTAGATCTAAGACATATTCATAATACTGGGTTCGGGCTTGGGTAGCTCAATTAGGTCTAAGCGGTTGATCAAACCGAATCAAGAGTTGGTTAGATGGGATCAACAATGCTTAAATTGACCAGCCTAATAGGATTAAGTCTGGGTCAAGATCGAGTCACGATCAAGCAAGACCTAATTAGGCTCAGAGGTTAGAGTCTGGATTGTAGGCTAACCCAATTGGTTCTGGCTCAATAATTTGGTGTCTAAGGTAAGTTTGGCACATACGATCCGACTGGTTTTTAATTGGAAGAGCTACTCGACCTGAATGCATTCTTGTACGAGTTAATGGCATATTCCCTTCCACCGATCTCACTTACCTGGCCATATCTGTTGACTCAGTTCTGATCTGAGGTGGTCAATAATCCGAGCTAACCCATGCCACTAGGTTAGTCATAATTGTTATGACTATGACAAGTCTAGTTTAATGAGACCTGAAATCAATTCTCCCTAAGAAAAGATTAAGTCTGAGGTCTTCCACCATTGTAGATGTGCGGGCCCTTCCCGGGGTTGATTGTTCTCGACTGGATACAGTGGCTCAGTTGCACCGAAAAAGATGCAACCATGTCTATTAGGCATTGGATGCTATGGGCTGGAGGATGAGTTGGGCTCAATATTTTGGATACGGTGAGAGACTCAATTAGGAATTCCAGTCTGTGCAAATGGTGGGTCTGACTTAACTAAGGAGTGGATCAATATTTTGGATACGGTGAGATTCATGAATTAGAGACCAAGTTTGGGTGCACCATGATTAGAGAATCATTGAACAAGAGTTGTTCACTCATTGGCTAACCCATCACCAATAACTGTTAGGTGAGGTGATGAGTCAGTTGGTGAGACCGCACCACCCACTAGAAATCATTAATCATGGAGATTTTCGCATGCATCTCTACAGAGGGAGTGTAGGGATCCAAGAAAAATAGTGGAAGCTAATTTATTTAAAAATAAAATTCCCTAAATAAATTGGTCAAGTCATAATTACAGTATCTAACTAGAATCTTTGACTCTCTACAGGAAAATGTCTGCGTCCAACCCATTAGCACGTATCCTGGACACACATAGACTGATCGAACCCAATTATAAAGATTGGCTCAGGAACTACAAAATCATTTTGGGTTCCGAGAAGTTAACCCATGTATTGGACCAGGACCCTCCCACCTTACCAGCCCGTCCATCCACTGAACAGAGAGCATCTCTGAAAAAATGGATAGACGAAGATAATAAGGCCAGATATTACATGTTGGGCTCGATGTCTGATGAGCTCCAGCGCCAACATGAAGATATCGGACTGCTCGCCAAATATTGGCTCACCTGCAGGAGATGTTTGGTGAACAGAGTCGCGCAGCCAAGTATCAAGTCACGAAATGACTTTTTAAGGCTAAGATGCGTGATGGGCAGTCAGTCCAAGATCACTGTCTGATGATGATCAAGGACTTGGAAGAGCTTGAGAAGCTCGGTGTGAAGTTAGACTTGGATCTGCAGAATGATGTTATTCTGCAATCCTTGACTGATGCATATGGGCAATTCATCATGAATTACCACATGCATAAACTTCAAAATTCCTTGGCCGAAATTAATGAATATGCTGGTTACCGCTGAGCTTTCTATGAAAGGTTCTAAAGGCTCAGTTCTTGCTATGGAACGGACTTCTTCCAAAAGAAAGTCTTATGGAAAGAAAAAGAAGTCTGTGAAAAAGCAGAAGGTGGAAGGAGGAAAGAAGAAGAAGGCAGAGCCGAAGAAGAAAGGCCGCTGTCAAAGAAAAGTATTTCCATTGCAACAGCGACGGCCATTGGAAGCGGAACTGCCCTACTTACCTGGCCACCCTGAAGAACAAGAAGGAAGGTCCTTCTGGAGGTATGCTCGTTATTGAGTCTAACCTTACGGTTTCTTCTGCATCCAGTTGGGTGCTTGACTCTGGTTCTAGTGCTCATCTGTGCACTTCCATGCAGGGTCTTGAGGATAGCAGGAGGCTGAGGGATGGAGACATGATCCTACGCATGTCGGTAATGGAGCAAGAGTTGCTGCAGTAGGCCGTGGGAACATACCCTCTTCGATTACCATCTGGTTTAGACTTAGTTTTGAAAGACTGTTATTATGTGCCTGCAGCTAGCAGGAATTTGATTTCTGTTTCATGCTTAGCACTAAGAAGGCTATGTGATTACCTTCTTTAAGGACCATTGTAACATTCTTTATGAAAGAAATAAAATTGCAAATGGTTTCCTTATTAATGGTCTTTATCAGCTACATATTGATGTACCTATTCTAACTATCGAGCAAAACGTGAATGCCAAACGACCTAGGGATAGTCCAAACGATAGATATCTATGGCACCTGAGATTAGGTCATATAGCAGAAGATAGGATCAACAAATTGGAGAAAAATGGGCTATTGAGTCCATTGACTTTCGAGTCATATCCAACTTGTGAATCTTGTCTTCAAGGCAAAATGACTAAACTCCCTTTTGTTGGACATGGGGAAAGGGCCACAGATCTCCTTGCCCTAGTACATACTGATGTGTGCGGCCCATTTGATGTGCCGGCTAGAGGCAATTTTGTCTACTTCATTACCTTTACCGATGATCTGTCTAGGTATGGGTATGTGTATCTTATGAGACACAAGTCTGAAGCTTTTGAAAAGTTCAAAGAATTCAGACATGAAGTAGAAAAACAAACTAAAAAACCCATTAAGGTTCTTCGATCAGATCGAGGAGGTGAATACCTTAGCCGGAATTCCTAGACTATCTCAAGGAAAATGGCATAGTCTCTCAATGGACTCCACCAGGAACACCTCAACTCAACGGGGTTTCAGAATGGAGAAATCGGACTCTATTGGATATGGTTCGATCCATGATGAGCTTCACAGACCTCCCTGATTTTCTTTGGGGACACTTATGTTAACTTCAATTTATCTACTGAATAGGGTTTCCCTCTAAAACCGTTCCTACCACACCGTATGAGATATGGCACGGTAAGAAACCAAGTCTGAGTCATCTCAGAATTTGGGGTTGTCCGGCTCATGTCAAAAGACAACAAGCGGACAAGTTAGAGTTTAGGTCCTTCAGAGCTCGATTCATAGGATATCCTAAAGAGTCATTAGGATACTATTTCTACATTCCAGAAGACCACAATGTGATTGTGAGTCGACATGCCATCTTTCTTGAAAAATAGTTTATTCAAGATAGCGGCATTGGAAAGCAGATTAAGCTTGATGAGAAAGTCTCACAAGTACAACGAGCTAAGGACCAATTGGAACCAAATCAGGTTGAGCCAATAAGAACACTACCTCCTCCACCTCGTAGATCGGAAAAGAGTTTTCCATCCCCCTGAAAGATACTTAGGTATTATTTCAGAGGAAGTAGAGGAAAATGTTCCTCGTAGGTAATGGTGCTCATGGTGATGATCCCAAAACCTACAACGAGGCGATATCAGATATCGACTCCGAGAAATGGCTAGAGGCAATGCAAGTCAGAAATTGACTCGATGCACTCAAACCAAGTCTGGACCTTGGTAGATCCACCAGAAGGTATAGTACCTATTGGGTGTAAATGGATCTTCAAGAGAAAGATTGGTGCAGATGGGAATGTGGAGACATTCAAGGCTAGACTAGTGGCAAAAGGTTATAGTCAACGCGAAGGCATTGACTATCAGGATACCTTTTCCCAGTGGCTATGCTAAAATCCATCCGCACATTGCTTGCCGTTGCAGCCTATTTCGATTATGAAATATGGCAAATGGACGTGAAAACGGCATTCTTAAATGGATATCTTGAGGAAGATATCTATATGGAACAGCCGCTAGGTTTCACATCCAGTGATACTGATCACAAGGTTTGCAAGCTGCAAAGGTCCATATATGGACTTAAGCAAGCATCTCGGAGCTGGAACACTCATTTCAATGATGTGATCAAAAAGTTTGGTTTCATCAAAAATGAAGAGGAACCATGTGTTTTCAAAAAGGGTCAGTGGGAGCGCTGTTGTCTTCCTCGTATTGTACGTGGATGACATCCTCCTTATTGGGAATGATATTCCCATGTTGACATCAGTCAAAATGTGGTTGTCCAAGGAATTCTCCATGAAAGACCTAGGTGAAGCATCCTTTATTCTAGGAATTAAGGTCTATAGGGATAGACCGAATAGGATGCTAGGACTTTCACAGAAGATGTACATAGAGGAAGTACTAAAGAGGTTTAGTATGGAAAACTCTAAGAGGGGATTAATACCCTTCAGACATGGTATTCATCTTTCCAAGAAGATGTGCCCTAGCACACCTGAGGAAATAGAACGCATGAGCAAGATCCCTTATGCTTCTGCAATAGGGAGCCTCATGTATGCCATGCTATGTACACGACCTGATATAGCCCA
Organism: Cocos nucifera; assembly: GCA_006176705.1. Classification (NCBI taxonomy): domain Eukaryota; kingdom Viridiplantae; phylum Streptophyta; class Magnoliopsida; order Arecales; family Arecaceae; genus Cocos; species Cocos nucifera. The sequence goes on along the minus strand of QRFJ01001328.1, from coordinate 112,979 downwards.
TGCTGTGAGTGTCACAAGCAGATATCAGTCAAATCCAGGTGAAGAACACTGGACTTCTGTGAAATGTATCCTTAAGTACTTGAGAAGAACTAAGGATATGATGTTGGTCTTTGGTAATGGAGAACTCCAAGTCCAGGGATACACAGACTCGGATTTCATGTCCGATATAGATGATCGAAAGTCGACATCTGGGAGTCTGTTTGTGTGCAATGGTGGTGCTGTGAGCTGGAAGAGTTCCAAGCAAACTGATAGCAGATTCCACCATGGAAGCAGAATATATCGCTGCATCAGAGGCTGCGAAGGAAGCATTCTGGTACAAGAAGTTTGCTGCAGAAATTGGAGTAATGCCATCAGATGCCATTCCTCTATACTGCGACAACAATGGCGCCATAGCCCTTGCTAAGGAGCCGAGGTCTCACCAGAAATCCAAGCACATTGAGCGGCGATACCACCTCATCCGCGATTACCTCGAGAAGGGTTACGTCGAGGTCAAGAGAGTCAACTCCACAGATAATGTGGCAGACCCACTTACAAAGCCGTTGGGCCAGCAGAAGATCGAAGCCCACCTTGAGAAGATGGGACTTAGACTTGTAGCCAATTGGCTTTAGGACAAGTGGGAGATTGTTAGATATATGTGCCCTAGAAGCCAGAATTGGCTGACACTTGTAATACACTTCTAGGGGCAAAATTATAATTTTGACTATAATCAATAAAATGGGTTATTTTCTATCACATATGTGTATTTAGTGTCTGTGATACATCCTTTGAGTTAATGGTAATGATAATTCATATTTTCAAGAGTTGAAAATTTAAGACATGAATAATCATTATTAACTCATAAAATGCTCCCGACCATAGGATCATCACGAGGATGGTGATTGATCCGGAAGGTTGGTGTACAATCGCTTCTCTTTAGTAGATGAGTCTTGAGTCTACGGTGTGGAGACACCGGAGCGAGAGTACAGGTACTCGTTAGAGAACGAGGGCACTGAGCGTGACCACCTCGAGTAGTCATTAGGAAGTCTACCTTCTCGTCAATGACTGACTCGATGCTGCAGTAGTGTGTCTGGTTCTTTGACCTGAGGTGCATCGGCAGTTCACCTTGAGGGTGTTATAGTTTGACTACACCATTACTCGGTCTCCTAGCCATATGGAACCCTGAGGTGTATGTTGGCTATAGCATGTTCATTGTAGGAACTGGATTGCATCAAGATGGAATCTATCTACCTCGGTGGTAGAGGAGCAGCCCTATGATGATCATGAGAATCAAGTCCAGAAGCCCATGGCCATGGCAGAGTGAAATAATAGAAAGAGTTTCTATTTAGATTTTCACATTGGACTTGAATCGAATGATTACATCATATGACAGAGACTAGGGTTTGACGAGTTCACCTTAACCCTAATCTGATCGGGGCTCAAGATAGAAGAACTTAATCACACAGGTAGCTGCACCAAGAGGTTCGCATTCAGCTCTGATGGGTTGCCACCATATACTGCTAGGTGTCACTGGTGGATTTTGGGAGCAATTAGAATGATTTAGATGATCGATCATTCTAGCTGTTCGAATCAGAAGAGTTCTGATCCATCGAAAGGAGTTTCGATGATGTCGATGATAGAGATCATGACATATCCCATTACCATACAGAACTGAACCTAACTGGGTCACACAAACAAGGGTTTGAATCTGGTGATCATCAATTGAACTGATCTAGTTCAATTGATCTGAATGAGATTCAATTAGGTTCAAGGAAAATCGTGCTAGCACTCGATTGAACCTAACGTTCTTCTTTTACTATCATAAATAAGTTGTCCTGACTGAGCCAAAGGAGTTTGTGCTCAATCAGAGGCCTTCATATGGTCTGACTGGAGGTTGTCCAAGTCAGAAAAGGTTGTCTTATTTTGTAAGACATTACCTGCCATTTTTGGTCACCTGCCATTTCTTGTTCCTTTGACTTTGGTCAAAAGTCTACCTTTGACTGGTCAAATGTTGACCATTGACACTTTGACTTTTGACCACATGTGTCATGCACCTATTGGAGAGCTGGTGGGGGCCTGTCCCCCTGCCAGAACCTGGCAAGGAGAAGGGCGCACGCCAAGGGTGGCGTGTGCCCAAGTAGGAGGCGCCTAGGAGTCCTTGTTGGACAGGGACTCCATCTCCTCCTTTTTTTGGATTCCAATTAGAGTTCTCCTAAGAACCAAGTTTGACTGGTCTTAGGCGCCATCTAAGGAGGAATCCAGGGGACTCTATTCCACCAATCAGATTTAGATCTGATTTCATAAAGGGTTGTGATTGGTTGGGAAGAAGAGGAGTTGGATCATGCATAGTCTATAAATAAGACCCTGCACCCAACTCAAAAAAAAAAATTGAATTTGAATTCTCCACGCCCCAAGGCTACCTCTCTCCTCCTCCATGCCAAGACCATCTTCTCCCTCTCCTCTCCATGCCCAAAGTAGTTTTGGATCTAAGTTGGTGCAATCCAAACGAGAGAAAAATGATAGAAAGCTAGAAGGCTACACTGCTGCAAAGGACAACTACTGATCTTCGAAAGGTGTTTTAAAGATTCTCCAAATCAGATTCAGATCTAATTTTTGGAGATATGATAGAGAAGAAGAGGATCTCCAGATCCAGTCCGAGTGGATACCAGTAGAGGCCAGGCACTTGCATGGCTAGATTCAGAACCTTTCGCTGCTTATAGGATCATCAATGGATAATAGGATTATCCTACATCATGATAAATTAAATTAAATTTAATTTATTAGATTTTATTTTTATTATTAAAATAATAAGAATCAAATCTAAAACATCTCAAATCTGATTTGGATCAAAGAAAATTTTTTTTGAAATATATCTCTTGATCCGATCAGATCTGAACGAACCTAGTCCAAAAAATCAGAATTTTCCTTCAGGGTTGACATGATCTTTATCTTTAGTTGATAAAATCAATAATTAGTAGAAAACCAAGGCTCTGATACCAATTATTGCCCAGATGAACAACCCAAGAGGGGGAGGAGGTGAATTAGGTTTTCAAAAATTTAAACAGATATGTGCAGTGATTAAAAATTAAATTTTAAGTGAATCAAATATGAGAGCAAATAGAAGATACAAGCTAGAGCACACACACAAGCAAGAGAATTTTATAGTGGTTCGGTGTGCTCCCAGCACCTACGTCCATTCCCCAAGCAAACTTAAAAATTTCACTATAATTCCTCAAGATTACAGTCGAATAGTTATTTTAGGCTCACTATCCAATAACTCGGTTTTTTCATAGGTTTATCAACCACAACCCTTACAAGAATCAGATAAATCAATCTAAATAAACAAAATGAAAGAAAAATCCTAAAACCCAAGTTTCAGCCCCTGTTAAAACCAAATAAATGGAAAGGAGAAAGAACATATTTTAACTCAAAAGGTCCCTTCAAATGAGCAAAAGAGTTGTCCTTGCAGTTCATTGAAAGCCTCTTTGAATCCGTAGAGTTAATGCACTTGAAAATTCTTTAATGCTTGAGAAAACAGATTGACTGAAGATGGGGATTTTTGTTCAAAAATAGAGCATGCCTTTCTTTTCTCTCATTTTTCCTGGATTGATCATGAATAAGCCTTCTTCCTTTTATATCTATAGCATTCCCTCTTTTTTGGTGATGATTGGAGCTCAGAAATAGCAAAATTCGAACATTGGAGAGCAGCAACTAGCCATTGAAGTCGAAAAAATTTGATGTGGAATGTTCCATCAAAAAGTTATCGTCGAGTCTCGAGATCTCTCGATTTGTTTCGAGATGTCTCGCCAAGTTATGGAGACTCTCGATTTGAACAAGAGAGCTCTCACCTTCAGTCTCATGAAAAATTATCTTTTTGAAAAAAATGGCTTGCCTGAGACCGAGATCTCTCAGTTCTGAATGAGACATCTCGTGGGGACCATAAGACCTTCCAGAAATCCTACAAGACCTCTCATTCTTAGGGCATAGAAACTAGATTTTTGTCACTTGAGACTGAGAGTCTCGAGATTCTCTCGAGACCTCTCGAAATCATGCTAGAACAGCGCTTGGGCATGCCAGTCCACTCGAGAGCTCTCAGAAAAAATTTCGAGATGTCTTAAAGACTGCTCCAAGGTGATTTTGAGAGAATTTTCGCTCCATACAAGGAAATTTGAATTTTGATTGATTTATACTTAATGTCTTCCTTATTTTGGTCAAAGAGCTCTCTTTCTTCTAACATTGAAATACTTAAAATAAAATATATTAGTAATCATTTACTTTAATATTTGGTCATCATCAAAACCACTTAGGGGGTTCAACATGGTACCTCTTTGATACCAATTATTGGAGAGAAAAAAAATAAAGTAGATGGCCAGCACCTAGGGCTTAAAGTTGAAATCAAACAGAGAAGAGTAAAGAGTTTTTAGGGAGAAAAGCTTAATTGTATTCTACTCTTTCATTTATTGTAAAGATTATAATACCTAGATTTATATATCCTAGGGTTTCTGCTATACCACATGAATCCTAATAAACCCAAATCCTAGCTGAAAAACTCTCCTAGACTAACCCAATGCATGAAAGTACTCACCTACACATATGTCTCACATGCTCTCATTCTCTGGATCTTAACTCGATCCATACATGAGTTAGCCTCCTTAAGACCTTATTGGTCCAGACCTTAAGACCCTTAGATTAAAGCCTATTCTAGATCCAAATAGAAAATCCCGTCCAGTTCTGTTCACCACCATCAAGCCGACTCTGTTAGGAGTCGAGCTGGCTTAGTTGCATCTCGCCTGAATTCTGTCTTCTATCTATTTGAGATAGTTGGCTTCACTGCATTCCTAGTCGGCTCGATCTTAGCCTTGACGGACTCGATTGCATATTCAAGCCAGCTCGTCATGTATCAGCCCCTTGTCTTGGCTGATTCTTCTTCTTGGCTTTTATCCTTTGCTCCATCTTGTGTTCTAGATCTCCGGAGTACCTACCAAGCCCCTTAAGATCCTCACACCTGAACCTCGAGTTCGTGTAGGGCTACATGCCGTCTTCACCTAGGACAACTCCTATCCTAGCCCTAGGACTCACACCTGTCATAGTCTTCTAGAGCCAACACCCTGTCTCCTCTTGTGGCCTCCCAAGCTTTAGGAGCACCACATCAAATCCTACATTTTTAAGAGTTAAAAATTTAAGACAATTATGAATATCATCTCTGTAGGTCTTTTGGCCAAAAATAATTATAAGATTTCAATAAAAAAAATGTAATATTATTTTGAACGATATTACTATATTTTTTGGATATCTGAATAATGGGATATATATGTTATCATAACTTGTTAATATAGTCTACTCCACTAGCAAGCACCCAAGATTAGATAATATGTCTGATATCTACTTATGGTACTGTAGGCTAGGTCACATTAATAAGAACAGGATAAATAGTTTGACTTAAGAGAAAATCCTCGAAGTCAGTGATTGTGAATCACTTCTAACTTGTGAGTCTTGTTTTCTTGAAAAAATGAACAAGTCTTCTTTTACTGAAAAAGGTGAGAAAGTCACTAAGCTCTTAGGTCTAGTACATACTGATGTATGTAGGCATATGAGCATAAGTGCTAGAGGTGGATATTTCTACTTCATCACTTTCACAGATGATCTATCCAGGTATAGATATATCTATCTGATGAAACATAAGTCGAATTCATTTGAAATGTTTAAATAATTCTGAAATGAAGTAAAAAAATAAATTGAAAAGAGTATTAAAACTTTTCGATCTGACCGAGGAGGTGAATATCTTTTTAGTGAATTTCTCATATATCTAGGAGAGAATGTTATTCTCTCTTAATGGACTTCTTCAGAGACACCACAGCATAATGGTGTGTCCGAAAGGATAAATCAAACTCTATTAGACATGGTCTGATCCATGATGGGTTTTGCTAGCTTACTAATATCCTTCTGAGGATATGCACTTGAATCGGCTTGCTATCTATTAAATAGGGTTTCAAGTAAGTCTATAATTAAAACTCTATATGAGATATAGATAAGACGTAAGCTAGTACTTTCACATCTTAGGATTTAGGGGTGCTTGGCTTACGTCAAATGGTTAATCATAGATAAACTTGGACCTAGGTCTGACAAATGCACATTCATAGGGTACCCCAAAGAAACTAAAGGGTATATTTTCTATCATGCTGATGAACAAGAGATATTCGTTAGTCTTAAGGCAATCTTTTTGAAAAAAAAGTTTCTTGGTGAAGAAACGATTGCCTCTAAAGTTGAACTCAAGGAAATTCAGTAGGTAGAAAAGTTGATACCTGTAGCCAAACCTGAATCAAATTTGATTTAATCAAATTTGGAGTCTAGTGTACCTACACTACTAAGGCAATCCAGTAGAGTACCACATCAGTCAGATAGATACTATGATTTCTTAGTTTGGAATGGTGATCCTATTGAACTCAATGAGAACGATGAGGATCTGATCATCTATATGGATGCAATGCAGAGATTTGATTCCAAGAAATGGCTTGAGGCCATGAAATTCGAGATAGAGTCCATAAAGGTCAATAATTTATGGACATTGGTTGACCCACCCAAAGGGGTTAAACCCGTTGGGTGTAAGTGGGTCTTCAAGAAGAAGAGAGGCACAAACGAAAAGGTGGAGATCTGTAAAGCCTGTCTGATTGCCAAGGGGTATCATCAATGTTATGGTATTGACTATGATGAGACGTTCTCTCCTATAGCAATACTCAAATTCATTTGAACAGTGCTTGTGATAGCTGTCCATCTGGACTATGAGATCGGACAGATGGATGTGAAGATAGCTTTCCTGAATGGAGAGCTGATCAAAGAGGTGTATATGATATAATTTGAGGGATTCACATCTACAGATGAGTCTAAGATGTGCAAGCTTCAGAGATTAATTTATGGATTGAAGAAAGCATCTCAGAGTTGGAACATGCATTTTGATAAAGTAATCAAAACATATGATTTCATTAAGAACAAAAAAAAGTCCTGCATTTACAAGTGGACAAATGATCAGGCAATGGTATTTCTTATTTTATACGTAGATGACATTCTCTTAATTGAGAATGACATCCCCGCACTGCAAGGAATAAAAGTTTAGTTGTCATCTTAGTTCTTCATGAAGGACTTGGATGAAGCATCCTACATCTTAGGAATGAAGATCTATAGGAACGATCTAAAAAGATGCTTGGATTATCCCAGTCCATGTACATAGAATCCATACTAAAGAGGTTCAGTATGGAGAACTCCAAAAAGAGCTATCTTTCGATTATTTAGATCAGGATGACATTGATCTTTAGAAGATCGATGAAAAAAGAGAACTTAACCAATCCATTTGCTAAGGCCTCGGAACTAAGAAGTTTTATGAACTCAAGTGGACGATAGGTATTTGATATTGTTCTGATTGACTTTAGTCTAAGTGGGAGTTGTTGAAAAATGTATCCTAAAGCCAATCATTTGAGCTGTAGATGATTGAAATTAGTATGTGAATTATTAAATAATAATAGTTATTTGACTATTCATCATAAAAATTCTATCTTAAATAAACTCCTAAACTATGATGAAGTCCTTAGAGCTATACTTAATCGATAAAAGAGGATTTATTGGATAGTTCTTAAATTATTTACAATCAAATAATAAGTTATTAACTAGGATGATAACTTATCGAGTGAGGTCGCTGTGTGTCATATGCGTTGGCTGTCCTCATAATCAAGTGATGTGGAGACACTGGTATGGCATTTAGATGAGATATAGGAGTACATCAACACTGAACATGACCAATATAGTACTCTGCTATCAAGAGTAGCTAGCTAGGGTTAATGAATATAAGTATCCCTCTGATCTGAGATCATCATGGTGACTTGCAAGTAACTTACTGTACTTTGGTACTGGACTATCCGTATTTTTAATATAGATTCGAAAGGTTTTTCGATAAAGTCAAGTATTTATAGAGTTGGTGTGCGAGTCAAGATGGAATTGACCACTCTTGATTAACTTCAGGAAGAGAATATCTCGCTGTGTTTCAATTTAGCAAAACCTAGGCCTGGGTAATCCTCGTGAGGAGTCACGGGATTTGCAAAATTTTGAAACATAATATGGATTACTTGTATGAGTGTCGATAACTAACTCAAAGTCATCTTGAGCATTATTGGTTATAAGGATGAATTATATGATAACCATAGACTAGAGTTCTAAGAATATTGCTTTACATACATTTGACCTATCCGGACATCGGATACCATTACTAGATGGACATTTTGATTGGTACAGGAATTGGTTCTTATGCTACTAGATTAGATTTGAACCTATGGGATCACACACATAAGAGGTTGTTACTTGATCGGATGGTTGATCAATGATTGAGAATCGTTCTAAGGTCAAACAATCAATACGATTGATATTTGATCGAATACAAATATTGTAGGAGGATCGATTAGCAATTAGATTGCCAATTGGCTCAATTTGATTTAGCAATCGAGCTGAGATCAAGTCTAATTAAATTAGATTTAATTAAAATTAGTTTAAACTTAATTGAATTAAGTCTAAATTGGTTTATTGGATAAGCCAATTGCTAGAAAGAACAAGTCCTAGTTCAATCTGAACTTGAGTGCACCTAATTTCTAATTTGATTTAAAATTAAATCTAATTTAAGTATGATTAAATCTGATTTAATTAGGCTTCTAATTAGATTAGGATTGTCTATTGATTAGGTTAACTCAAAACTAATTTGGATTGGGTTCAAAAGGTTTTGACCTAGTCTAAATAGAAGAGTCCTAGTTAGACTCTAGGACTCCTCTTCCCTTGCGCCACTAAGTGTCTCCATGTCCTACTAATTAATTTTAGATTTTTTATATGTTTCTCCATGCCTAAGAAAGGTTTTCCACGTCCACATCTGGTTGGTTTTGGAAAGAATTTGACTTGGTCAAATTTGGAGATAGTTTTGGACTAAAACTCTTCTTGATAGAGTCCCTTGAAACTAAACTACCTTCTTCCTTTCATGCGCCATATTATTCCATGCCTAGAATTTTATGTCATCCTTTTTTCTCTCTTTTTTGTATGTGGAATTAGAGGGTCTCATGTTCAGAAAAATTGGGGAGGCGTCCAAGAGTTGGATGCCCCCAAAACTCCTAAAGGGCTTCCTTATGGGACTAGGTTTTGACCTAGTCCTCCTAATATAAAGGTAACGCCTCCTATTTCTTGGATGTTGGCATGTTTTATCCCTGGTTTTCCATGGCACAAACCAGAGAGAGAAAGGTGAAGGGCATGGGAGTTTGAGGCACCAAGATTGTTGGAGGAAAGACTTCAATTAAGACATCAAGATTGATGTCTTGTATAGAGAAAGGTAAGAGAGAAGATTGTCTTCTCTTTGGAGTTTTATTTCAAGTTTCTTTCTTCCTCTTTTTGTGTGGATTTTTTTGTGAGAGAAATCTAAGAGAGAGAGGGAGAGGGCATGGAAGATGGATACTCCAAATTATTGGGGCATCAGGATATCTTGTGGACACGATTTAATTATGTCCTGATGAGAAGAAAGAGAAGAGAAGATGGTCATCTCTTAGGATTCTTCTGAGAACCTTTCTTCTCAATTTTTGTATAATTTTTTTATGAGAAAAATCAGAGAGTAAGAGAAATATGAAAAAAAATTCTAGAGGAGAAGGTCTCCTCTTGTCCTGACACGGAGATATCTTCAGAACATCAATGGTTGATGTCCTGAAAGAAAAGATGTGTTTTCTCTTAGGACTTTTTTTCTTAAGTTTTTATTTTTGATTTTTGAAAGATCCAAGGTTGGATTTATTTCTTAATCCCCCTCATGTTCTTCATCTCTTAGAGTGTCCAAAGGATCCGAAGAATATTTTTTTGATTAACCATTAGGAGGGATCCGTGAGAAGCTAGCACTTCGAGTGGATCTTCATTTGACAAACCTTCGATTTGTGTTGCAGCCTCGTGTAGATTCCCTATAGAGGCAAACACATATGTAGCTCCAAGCAACAAGGACAATAACAAGACTCAACTGCAGTGTTCTCAACCCACACAAAGATAAGAGATTTAATCTCTTCTTGATCTAGATATGATCTGAGGTTTCTTGAATAGTTCTAGATCTAGGTATTGATTTGATCAATTCCAACTATATTTATTTTAATTTTTAGATTTATACTTGTGTCATGATATATTATAGATCTTGGATGTAGGATTTAGTGATTAGATCACTTGTATAATTAGATTAAATTATTTAATCTGTCTTCCACTGTAATTTATTTCGAAAAAGTTTTGAAATACAAGCACGAAATCCTGCATGTTTTCCAACAGTGAAATTGGAGCATCTAGGTTCTTTTATGATATGATCATATTTTGCATTAAAATAAATCTAAGAATAAAACCCTTAAGATCACACATACTAAGTATAAGGTTAACCCCTTACAATGAAAAGGTTGTCCTAGTATGCACTGATCTATTTTTTTAAATCATGAATAAGTTAGATGTGATCTAAATAATTTTATGCTTTATTTTCTGATTTTAAATCTAAAATTAAATAGATATTATATCTATTTTAAATTATTTAAATTAGATCTAAATAATATCAGGTTGCACATATTGATTATAAGATTATCCTACTGTAAGATTTATTCCTTATAGTGGAGAGATTATCCTAGTATGTACTTCCTAAATCATAAATATGTTAGATAAGATCTAAAATAATTTATGATTAATTTTTAGATTTTAAATCTAATATTAATTAATTTATGATCTGATTTTGATCATTTAGATTAGATCCATATGATATGTTTCATGTTTAGATCTAGATCCTCATGTTGCATATATTGATATATAGCTTCATTTCTGAATCTAGAATATGTATGACATATTTGCTTTGTAGAAATTAAATTACGAACTTACTTTCTACAAAATCCTAGATTCAAAACCATAGGACATGATCGAAACATTGAAACAAATCAGATCTAAAATCATGAATTGAATTTGATTCAATGTAAAATATTTGCAAACTTGAAAATATTTCAAATAATGAAATCAAAAATTAGTTCTAAGATTCTAAACCCTAACCCATAAGCCTTGAACTTAATTGAGAATTAAGTGATTGTTTAGGATCTAGGTTTGTGATTTGAAGATCCTAAGACAATTTTATAAAACATAGGTCGAAGGATAATGGATTAGCTTTGATCAGGTTATTAACTGGGTTAGACCTAGGGTTAGATTAAATATAGACTAAGTTAAGAAATTAATCAAACCTAATTAATAGTTAATTAGGATTAAGTCATTTCTTTTCTATAGTTAATTCAATAGTTGTAGTTGATCAAAATCCATACATCTAACAAATGGATACTGATCATGGCTTAATGATTGAGTCTGAGTCTTTAGGTAGACCAAATCAAAATTGATAAACCAATTGGTGTCTAAGATAAGTCTAGCATTCTCAAACTATTGGTTTTTAGTTGGCAGCCTGCTTACCTATCCATTTTTGATGATATCTAAGGCAAGCCTTGGCAGACCCTTCTATCGATCTCACTTATCAGGCCAATGTGGTTAATCAGCTTTTGATTAGATTGCTCATTGATTTGTGCTAACCCATATCACATAGAAAATCAGTAAGATTGATTTTATTCAGTGAGACTGATCTAGATGCCTATGGATTGAAATTGATCCTAATCCTCATAAATGACTTGAGAAGTCGGTGGGAGGATTTGACTTGATGAAGTCAATGGAAGCAATTTAGTCCATGTCTCATCTATCTTTAAATCACTAATAATTTAAATCCTCTTAAATTATTAGGTTCTTAAAATGATTAAGTTATGAAGATAACTGAATCATAGCCTTCCATTAAGTTGGGTGATAATGGGTCTATTAAATCAATAATCAATAAAGGCCTAAAGGCCTGGTACTTATTGACTAATGAAATTATCATTCATAATATGATTGCTTGAAAGTGTCTCTCTAATGGTGGTTAGGTTGACCAACTAAAATTGGGCTTAATTATTCGTTGATTAGATACACTAAGTATGATCATGTTAATAGTTGGACCTAACCGAATCCTTGCAGTGGAGGCCAAAGCCTACCGATTAGGTTTCTGAGTTAAAATTTAATTATTAAAAGTTATTTAGAGGAATAATTGATTAAAGAACCTATCCGTAGATGCACATGGATTGACCAACCAAAGTCAGGTTTGTGTGTAGTCTATGTGGATTCTAGTACCTGCTAGAAAATTAAAGTAATTTCTTGAATTGGAGGTAAAGGCTATCAATTTGTACAAAATAATGAAAGAATCTTTAGACTAAAGTCTAAGTCTTTGGACTTAAAATAATTTATATATATATATATATATATATATTGGATCTTTGTTCTCTTTTCTATTCAGATTAAGGCTAAACCCTAATTGCTCCTATCATTGTTAGACAGTGATGACTTATGGGACCCAACTTTGATAATAAGTATCAAAAGTTGAATTTTGGTTCAGCTGTACGAATGGATTCATGCTAGAGCTTCTAAGTCTAGTGAAAATAAAAAATCTAAGACTAACCAGAATTAGGTAGAGTGCTTCTACTGTAAGAAGCAGTGTCATAGAAAGAAGAATTATCTTGATTCCTTTAACCCCAACAGGTTGAATAAGAGAAAGGAGCAAAATGTTGCTCACCAAGGATGTTATAAGATAACACCTTGAAATTTCTCTATTAGTGATTCTACTACCTAGGTATTGGATATCAGTAGTCTTATGCAATTTGTTGCAAGGACTTTAGGTAAGTGGAATGTTTAAAAATGATGAGAGATTCCTGAACATTAGAGATAGAAGTCCTGTTCCAATCCTAGCTTTAGAAATTATCAAGCTAATTTTTCAATATAAATATTGTCATTTAGAGTGACTGTCACTATTGTCCATCGTTTATAATGAATGTGATCTTCGATAGCCTCTTGGCCAAAGATGATCATCATTTATTAATAAAATAAGTTTATTATGATATCATTATGAATGATATTACAATAATACATAGATAATAAAAAAATGATATTTAACATTCACACAGCCTGTTAAGTATAATGTATATATCTAATAAATATTCAAGTTAGATAATATCAAGGATATCAATATTTTATTAAAATTATAAATGATCTATCTAGGTATGGATACATCTAGCTTAAATCATTTGAATTATTCAAATAATTTTAAAATAAAATAAAAAAATAAACTAAAAAAGATATTAGAATTCTTCGATCAAATCGAGAAGGTGAATACTTATCTAGTGAGTTTTTAACATATTTAGAAGAGAATAGGATTCTCTTGTAGTTAACTCCTTCCGAAACACAGTGTATTAAAAAGAAGAAATTGAACTTTGTTAGATATGGTTCGATCCATGATGGGATTTACTAGTCTATCTACTTCAGAGTTATGCTCTTAGGACTACCTATTTTACTCTGAAAATTTACATCAAGTACATCTATTGCAAAGACTCCATATGGAATATGGATCGGGTGTAGACCTAGTGTTGGGAATATGTTCCAAAGCCAATTGTCAGCTTGTTGATGGTTATGTTACTTGTTATACTTGTATATGAATTATTAAATAATAAAAGTTATTTTGATATTTTTTTATCATAAATTCTATTATTTTTTAATGAACTCCTATGTTGTAATGAAGTCCTTAGGACTATCTATATTTGACAAAGGAGGATTTGTCATTTAGTCTTTAAATTCTTCATGATCAAAAAATACGTTGTTACTTAGGATGATAATATTTATCGAGTATAGATCATTGTGTGCCATATAGATTGATTGTCCTCATAACCAAAGAGTATTGAGACACTGGTATGGCAATCAAGTGAGATGTATGGATACATCTACACTGAACATGATCAATTCTGGAGCTTTTCTTCTATCAAGATTAGTCCCAAAGGATATGGGTATAAGTGTCCCTTAGACCTGAGACCACCACGGTGACTTGCAAGCAACTCACTGTACTTAGGTATCAGACTACCTAAATTTTTAATTCAGTGATGGAAGGCTATTGGGTGCAGTCAAGTACTTGGCTTGTTGGTATGTGAGTCAAGATGGGATTGACCCCTCCAAGTGTTGGAGCAAGTACATTATTGTATTTTAATTTAGCAAATCCTCATTCGGGGTAGTCCATATGATGGATGCTAAATTTTGAAATACACTATGGATGAATTTTAGGATTGATAGTAAATCTTAAATCATCCTTTGAACATCGAGGTCAAGGGGATGAATTATACAGTAACCATATGCCATAGGTTCATCGATGTTGTATTGCATTTATTTGATCTATCTGGATGTTGAATACCATTGCTAGATGGTCACATTGATTGGTATAGAAAATTAGTTTCTGTGCTACCAACTTAAGGTTCGAGCCTATGGGACACAATAGGAGTTTCTACCTAATCTAATGGTTGATATTGAGTCTCGATGATCTAAGACTCGATGGTCAAGAGTTCCATTGGACTAGAACTCTATGACCAAGAGTCTCACTGGACTGAAACTCTGAGTCCTTTTATCCAAGACTCTCTGATCAAGAGCCTCGATGATCTGGGACTCTATGGTCAAGAGTCCCACTGAACTAGAACTCTATGACCAAGAGTCCTAGTGTACTGAAACTCTGAGTCCTACTTATTTGAGACTCTCTGATCAAGAGTTCTACTAGTCTGGGACTTTATGATCATAAGTTTGATTCATTTAGGACACTGGGTTCAAGAGTCCCTCTGATTTGGGACTCTTCAGGAGTTTCATATTGATGGAACTCTATTGCCCAGACACTCACCCGATTGGGACTCTATATTTATTGGAGGATTAATTAATAATTTAATTATTGATTAGCTCAATTTGATTGAGCGATAAAGATTTGATCAAGTTTGATTGAATTAGATTTGATTGGATTTGACCCGATCAGGTCATGAGATGACCTAATCGCTAAAGAAGATTCGATCCTGATTTGATCAGGATCTGAACTTAATTAATTTTTAATTTGATTAGAATTTTATTAGTTGAATTAAGTCTAATTTGGTTGGGTTTAATCTAGTCTAATTAATTTAAATTAATGGGTTTGGTTGAAACCAATTTGGATAAAGTCAAATAAGATTTGAATTCAAACTCTCCCTAGTGCCCACCATATTTGACTTTTCCACCTTGACCTATGCCCTCCTTTGATTTTTGTGTGAGATTTCTCATGTAGAAATGAATGTGTGTCCTTCCTCTCTTCTGCCTTGACCTGGTCTAAGGGTTGGACCAGTTCAAACTAAGTTGAATTTTGAATTCAACTTGGTTGGTTTGAAATTTGAGAAACCTAATCTCTTCCTTATCTATGCTCCATGCCTACCTATCTTTTGTCACACATTTTTTTGATGATTTCTGATTGAGGGCAAGAAGAAGGAGAGTGCTTCTATTCGTGAGGCATTGGAAAAGGACAAGACCCCATTTGAATTCAAATATTAGAAGTTGGTTGAAACTAGTTCAACCAATCTTAACCTATCCACTCCATATGGAATTTTCACTTATTTTTCATGCAATAAATTATGAGAATTTTTTGTGTAAAGCATATGGTGTTATATTTTTGTGGTAAAACTTTGAAAGTAATTGGGCATTGGTTTTTGGTGAAAAAAATCTTGGAGTGAAGGTGAGCAGAGTCCTATAGCACTTTATTTTTCCTTCATGCCCCTATTCTCTTCTGATTTTTGTATCTAAGAACATCTAATTTTTAGATATGATCTAAATAAGGTTTATAGAATCAAAAGTTATCTTTTCATGAAAACTTATTTCATGAAAAAACTCCACACAGAGAGGGCATGAGAGGATTTTCAATGCATCAGGGTTTTTGGGCCGAGTGAAACCCAAGACTTGGGAATCTGGGTTCGGGTGGAGAGATCGAGTGCTGTGACCATCGAATCACTACCAAATTTGAAACACCACTTCATCATCCTCCAAAGCACATGTTTTGATTTTCTAGAGTATCTAGGAGATCAAAAAGAAGGTAATCAATTGGATCGATTACGATCAGCCATTGAAGGCCCTAGCGAGGAGCTAGCACTCCAGTGGGGCTAATCGAGATCAGGAGCTCCATGTGGACCGACCATATAGGTCGGACATATGTGTGGCTATGGTGCAATACTAGAGTATTATTTGGTGGATTCAGATTATGGTGATTAGCTACCCATAAAAAGATATTGTGTTATGAATAGATAGATGTAGTAAAGAGTTTGCTGCATAGTTTTATTTTCAAATCTATATGAATGCATGCATATTGTGTTTAGATTCTTAGTATAGAAATTAATATTTTAATATATTTAATAATTAGTTAATTAGATTAATTAATTTTTTACTATATTTTAGCAATTTTTGAAATTTTTTTTAAAAGTAGTACCGTAAATTCTGCACTGCTTTCTTCAAATGGTATCAGAGCGAGGTTTGCTAAACATGATATGCTTGTATATTTTAGATTGATAATTTAGATTTGATCTAAATATTAATATAATAATTTATTTATTTAGATCTAAAAATTAAAATCAAGATTGCATGGACTGAAGGTTGTCCTGCTGTAGGGTTTATCCCCTACAATGAAAAGGTTATCCTGGTACGTTGCTGATGTAAATCGTTAATCATGAAATCTTAGATTTGATCTAATATTTTTATAATCTGATTATATTAGATTTTAATCTAATTTATGATCATGAATGCATAATTAGATAAAGTTTGATTTATGATTTAGCATTATGTAGCATACATAGTTTCAGATTAAACCCTACAACTAGAATTATTTATAAATTGAGCTGATTCAATTTTAAAGTGAGTCGACTCAATTGGTGAATAATACTAAGTTATAAAAAATCTTTCAAAAATTTAAAAAATATTTTTGAAATACCAAACCCTAGCCCATAGCCCATAAACTTAATTAAAAATTAAGTGTAATAATTTAGTATCTAGAATTATGAATTAAGACTCTAAGTCATTATTCATAAAATGTGGGTTATTGGGTTAGTTGAATTAGGTCCATATATTGGGTTAGACCTAAGGTTAGTTAAAGAGTGGACTAAATTAGAGTAATTGATCAAATCTAATTAAATATTAATTTAGATTAGGTCAAGGATTCTATAGACTCAATTACAATAGTTGTAGTTGGTCAAGTCCATGCCTTTAATAAGGACCAAATGGACTTGATGTTAGATATGTGTGCCCTAGAAGCTAGAATTGACTAACACATGTTATACACTTCTAAGGGCAAAATTATAATTTTGACTATAAATAATAAAATAAATTATTTTCTATCATAATGTGTATTTAGTGTTTGTGATACATCACTTGAGTTAATGATAATGATAATTCTTATTTTTAAGAGTTGAAAATTTAAGATATAAATTTTCATTATTAACTCATAAAATGCTTCTGACCGTAGGATCATCATGAGGATGGTGATTAATCTAGAAAGTTGGTGTACAATCGCTTCTTTATAGTAGACGAGTCTTGAGTTTATGGTGTAGAGAAACCAGAGCGAGAGTACAGGTACTCGTTAGAGAATGAGGGCACTAAGCATGACCACCTCGAGCAGTCATTAGGAAGTCTACCTTCTCATCAATGACTGGCTTGAAGCTGCAGTTGTATGTCTGGTTCTTTGACCTGAGGTGCATCGACAGTTCACCTTGAGGGTGTTATAGTTTGACTACACCATACTCATCTCTAGCATCAAAATCTATCATACATCGTGTTGGGCGTGCGTGAAATGATGCGTGCGTGGGCGAGTGACTCCGAACAGAAAATTTCAGGATTGCGCGATTTTGGGAAAAATGGGCGTAACTTCCTCAATACAGGTCGGATTGACCCGATTCCAAAAGTCACAGATCAAGGACTCGTAGATCTACAACTTTCGTGTTTTGAGTTTCCACAAATAAGCTCTGTGGAGTGAGCGATTCTGGGAGGAAGTGGACGAGGCACTGTGTTTGTGGGGATGTGTGTAACTCGAGGATATGGAAGGTTTATCACCTAAGCCTAAAGGCACAAGCCACCAGCCAAGGATAAAGGACCGAGATAGTTGCAGTTCACCACCAAGGCTTAAAGGAAATTCCACCGGCCAAGGATAAAGAACTGTTTGATTCACCACCAACGACGTTGGATAAAGAATCGAGATAATAATTCAACTCACAAAGAGGAATTTTCATTCATTCAACCAGTCTGATTACAAAATGAGAATATGTCTCATTATATAGATATTAGACTCAGAATTGAAAACAACATGGGAACTACCCAAACATTAAAGACTAAACAAAACTGAAATAGCATTAAAGGTCTAGGAACTAGGGAATGCAATAAATGACATGGGGACTAGGAGTCTTATCTCTTCAGCCTTCAAAATTCGTCCACCAACAATAACTAGCAAATATCTACTTCCAAAGAGCATTAAATCACTATGGAACTTATCCTGAATAACTCCCCTTTGATATATCATCGATCAGCAACGAATTTTGATATTGGTATCATCATTCCTTAACCCATCGAAGCAAGTTGTAACCGAAGTTAGTCTTGGCATGAATAAGTACCGATAGTGTTTGTTTTGCCGAAGGAATCTGCTCAGGACTTAAGGATTGATCAGTAGTCTCGGATGCTCCCGCATCATTCCCCCCGGGTTGTTTGAGATTTGTCCTCAAATCTGACAAGTCATCATCCTCCAAGTAAGGAGAAAGATCACCTACATTAAAAGTTGCCGAAACTCCATATTCTCCAGGAAGATCAATCTTGTAAGCATTTTCGCCAATTCTCTCGAGAACTTCAAATGGACCGTCAGCTCTAGGCATAAGCTTATTCTTCCGCTGAGAAGGAAATCTTTCCTTCCTTAAGTGTAACCACACAAGATCACCTGGTTGGAAATGAGCCTTCCTCCGATGTTTATTAGCTTTCTTCCTATAAGACTCGTTAGCCTTCTCGATCTTGCTTCGAATCTGCTCATGGAGTTTTTTCATTGATTCAGCTCTCTCTTTGCCATCAAAGTTCACTTGTGAATTGGATGGAATAGGAATTAAATCAATCGGTGTGAGCGGATTGATTCCATACACAACTTCGAAGGGTGATCGACCAGTAGTATAACTCGGTGATCGATTATAAGCGAACTCAGCATGTGCAAGCTTCAAATCCCAATCTTTTAGAGATTTACTAACCATTCCTCGAAGTAACGTAGTGAGAGTGCGATTGGTTACTTCCGTTTGGCCATCGGTTTGAGGATGACAAGTGGTGCTGAATAGAAGTCTGGTTCCAAGCATTCTCCATAAGGTCTTCCAGAAATAACTTAAAAACTTAGAATCACGATCAGATACAATGGTCTTTGGTACTCCATGAAGGCGAATGATCTCCTTGAAATAAAGATCAGCCACATGAGATGCATCATCCGTCTTGTGACATGGAATAAAATGAGCCATTTTAGAAAACCGATCAACGACCACCATAATGGCATCTTTTCCCCTCTGAGTTCTTGGAAGAGCCACAATAAAATCTATGCTCACATCTTCCCAAGGCTGTAATGGTACTGGGAGGGGAGTATACAGCCCTTGATGGAAATGACTCTTTGCTCTTTGACAAGTTGCACACCTCAAGATGATAGCATGTACCTCTCCACTCATCTTTGGCCAATAAAAGTGCTCTTGAAGGATTTCAAGAGTTTTGTTCACGCCGAAGTGACCAGCCAAACCTCCACCATGTGCTTCTCGGATCAACAATTCTCTAAATGAACTCTTCGGCACACATAATCGATTTCCCTTGAAAAGGAAGCCATTTTGGAGAGAATATGTACCTTGAATTCCATGTTTGCAACTATCGATAATAGTAGAGAACTCCGGGTCTTCAGAATATAGTTCTTTCATGGATTGAAAACCAAGAATTCTAGAATCAAGAACAGCAAGCATACAGTATCTTCTTGATAAAGCATCCGCAACAACATTAGTATGGCCAGGTTTATACTTCGAAACGAAAGAAAAGGATTGAAGAAATTCTACCCATTTGGCATGCCTTGAGTTGAGCTTGCGTTGGCCACTAATAAACTTCAAAGCCTCATGATCAGAATGAAGTACAAACTGTTTAGGCCTCAAATAATGACTCCAATGATCAAGAGCTCTCACAATGGCGTAGAACTCCTTATCATAAGTTGAGTAGTTCTTCTTCGAATCAGTTAACTTTTCACTGAAATATGCCAATGGTCTTTGTTCTTGAACAAGAACAGCTCCAATGCCAACTCCACTTGCATCACATTCAACTTCAAATACTTTATCAAAATTAGGAAGGGCAAGAACGGGGGACTCACATAGCTTCTGTTTGATGAGTTCAAAAGCGTCATGAGCAGCTCCTGTCCATTCAAAAGAACCCTTCTTCATGCATTCAGTGATAGGGGCCATGATTGTACTGAAGTTCTTCACAAAACGATGATAGAAAGAAGCAAGGCCATGAAAACTCCTTACATCGGTAATGGATTTCGGAACCGGCCAGGTTTTCATTGCATCCACCTTCAATTGATCAACGGAAATTCCATCTTTCGAAACCACATATCCAAGGAATATAATGCTGGAAGAGAAGAACTCACACTTCTCCATTTTGGCATAAAGCTTCTGTTCTCTCAAGGCTTTAAAGACCTGTTTCAGATGAGAAATATGCTCCTCTTCGCTTCGACTATAAACAAGGATATCGTCAAAGTATACAACAACAAATCGACCAATAAAGGAACGAAGAACCTCGTTCATAAGCCTCATGAAAGTACTTGGAGCATTAGAAAGTCCGAATGGCATAACCAACCATTCATATAAACCTCCCTTAGTCTTGAAAGCTGTTTTCCACTCATCTCCTTCCCGCATTCGGATCTGGTGATAGCCACTTCGCAAATCTATCTTCGAAAACACAGTAGAACCATATAATTCATCAAGCATATCATCAAGTCTAGGTATAGGATACCTATACTTAATAGTGATGTTGTTGATGGCTCGGCTATCGACACACATTCTGAATGTTCCATCCTTCTTTGGTACGAGTAGAGCCGGAACAGAACATGGGCTCATACTTTCTCGAACATATCCCTTGTCGATAAGTTCATTGACTTGTCTTTGCAACTCCTTTGTTTCCTCCGGGTTGCATCTATATGCTGCTTTGTTCGGTAGAGGGGCACCGGGCAGCAAGTCAATTTGGTGCTCAATACCTCTTATTGGAGGTAATCCAGATGGCAATTCTTCGGGGAACACATCTGCAAAGTCTCTTAACAAGGAATGCATTTTCGGATGTATAGGTCTCTCTTTCTCACTCTTTTTCTCAACCATAAGCAAAGCAAATACATTTTTCTGTTTGGTAATGGCTCTCTCAACCTGTGTTTTACTCAAGAAAAGATTTTCCTTACTAGTGTTTCCCTCCCCAGGTTGATTTCGATGTAGCATGCTCGGTTTCAAAGATTCAAGAGTAATGCATTTTCGTTCCTTGTGAAAAGAGTATGTGTTTTTATGCCCATCATGTACAGCCTTTCTATCATATTGCCAAGGTCTACCTAACAACAAGTGACAAGCATCCATGGGAATAACATCGCACAGAACTTCATCTCGATAATTCTTCCCAATGGAAAATGATATAAGGGCTCGTTTGGTTACCTTCACATCACTTCCTTTGCTAAGCCACTGAAGCTTGTAAGGTTGAGGATGTTTCGATGTTGGTAGCTTCAGTTTTTCAATCATGGTTGTCGAGGCGACATTGGTGCAGCTTCCTCCATCGATAATCATCGTACACACCTTCCCGTTAATAGTGCAACGGGTGTGGAAGATGTTCTCCCTTTGCTCATTCTTCTTCGGGAGATATCTCAGCATGTAATGCTCTCCGTATCACCAACAACTCGCCATCATCAGCTTTTTCAACGATATTCTCGGATTCTTTAGCTTCAGAATCATTCTGGTCATGTTCATCGCTGGCCTCTTGAAGTTCCAAATCGATCTTCTCAATTTCTTGAAGAGTCATAACTCTCCGATTTGGACAATTAGCTTGCAAATGCCCATAGCCATGGCACTTAAAACACTTCCTTGTGTCACCATCAACTTTCTTGCTGGTTTCTTTGACGGGTTCCACCAACTTCTCTTTACCCTTAGCTTTCGACGAAACACCTTCATATTTGCTTGAGGAAGCACCCCTAAAGTAGGATGTCCCCTTCGAGGAGGTTCTGGAAGAAAACCTCTTGCTACTCTTTAGTTGTTTCTCAACCTTCATTGCTAGCTTGCAAACATCTTCGAAGGACCAATAAGGCTGAAGTTCAACCAAATCAGCAATTTCCTGATTCATGCCACCAAGGAATCGAGCGATGGTTTGCTCGGGAACTTCTGGAACTTCACACCTCATCATGAGTTGTTCGAACTCACGAATATATTCTTCAATACTCATCCCTTGTTGTCTTAGGGAATTCAACTTGAGAAACAGATCTTGCTTATAGGTATCGGGCAAGAACCTCTTCTTCATAAGTTTCTTGAGTTTATCCCAAGACTTGATTCGGCTTTTCCCTTCTCTAGCTCGCTGATGCTTTAAATTCTCCCACCATAGAGAAGCATATTTAGTAAGTTTCAGAACAGCGACCTTGCACCTCTTCTCATCCGAGTAGGACTTGAAGTCAAAAACTCGTTCAATGGCATGGAGCCAATCAACAAAGTTGTCAGGATTGAGACTACCTTCGAACTCAGGTGCATCTGCTTTAATCTCACGGTCATTCTCATGGTGTCTTCTTCTTCTTCTCCGAACTCGGTGCTCAGAAGCACTAGAGTTGCCTCCAGTGGAATTAGAATCATCATTAGAATTGTGATGCGAATCTGAATTGTCATGGTGTCGCTGAACATCGGGACGCCTTGCTGGTTGCTCTTGTCTTGCCGGGTTCTCTAGGAGATTGAGAACTCGCTCCATTTGCCTTTGGAGATTCTCTATAGCACGATCTCGCCTTAGGTCGTGCGCTTGCTCCAAAGTCAAGCCTCGTGGAACTTGTTCGTCACCCATGATAAGTAGAAGATAACATTACAAAGGAATCACTCAAGATAAGTTCAACCTTGAGCTCTGATACCAACTTGATGCGTGCGTGGGCGAGTGACTCCGAACAGAAAATTTCAGGATTGCGCGATTTTGGAAAAATGGGCGTAACTTCCTCAATACAGGTCGGATTGACCCGATTCCAAAAGTCACAGATCAAGGACTCGTAGATCTACAACTTTTGTGTTTTGAGTTTCCACAAATAAGCTCTGTGGAGTGAGCGATTCTGGGAGGAAGTGGACGAGGCACTGTGTTTGTGGGGATGTGTGTAACTCGAGGATATGGAAGGTTTATCACCTAAGCCTAAAGGCACAAGCCACCAGCCAAGGATAAAGGACCGAGATAGTTGCAGTTCACCACCAAGGCTTAAAGGAAATTCCACCGGCCAAGGATAAAGAACTGTTTGATTCACCACCAACGACGTTGGATAAAGAATCGAGATAATAATTCAACTCACAAAGAGGAATTTTCATTCATTCAACCAGTCTGATTACAAAATGAGAATATGTCTCATTATATAGATATTAGACTCAGAATTGAAAACAACATGGGAACTACCCAAACATTAAAGACTAAACAAAACTGAAATAGCATTAAAGGTCTAGGAACTAGGGAATGCAATAAATGACATGGGGACTAGGAGTCTTATCTCTTCAGCCTTCAAAATTCGTCCACCAACAATAACTAGCAAATATCTACTTCCAAAGAGCATTAAATCACTATGGAACTTATCCTGAATAACTCCCCTTTGATATATCATCGATCAGCAACGAATTTTGATATTGGTATCATCATTCCTTAACCCATCGAAGCAAGTTGTAACCGAAGTTAGTCTTGGCATGAATAAGTACCGATAGTGTTTGTTTTGCCGAAGGAATCTGCTCAGGACTTAAGGATTGATCAGTAGTCTCGGATGCTCCCGCATCATTCCCCCGGTTG
Source organism: Cocos nucifera (assembly GCA_006176705.1). NCBI lineage: Eukaryota > Viridiplantae > Streptophyta > Magnoliopsida > Arecales > Arecaceae > Cocos > Cocos nucifera. Next base: position 89,036 of record QRFJ01001328.1, on the reverse strand, counting down.
TTTGAGATTTCCTCAAATCTGACAAGTCATCAATCCTCCAAGTAAGGAGAAAGATCACCTACATTAAAAGTTGCCGAAACTCCATATCTCCAGGAAGATCAATCTTGTAAGCATTTTCGCCAATTCTCTCGAGAACTTCAAGGACCGTCAGCTCTAGGCATAAGCTTATTCTTCCGCTGAGAAGGAATCTTTCCTTCCTTAAGTGTAACCACACAAGATCACCTGGTTGGAAATGAGCCTTCCTCCGATGTTTATTAGCTTTCTTCCTATAAGACTCGTTTAGCCTTCTCGATCTTGCTCGAATCTGCTCATGGAGTTTTTTCATTGATTCAGCTCTCTCTTTGCCACACAAGTTCACATTGTGAATTGGATGGATAGGAATTAAATCAATCGGTGTGAGCGGATTGATTCCATACACACAACTTCGAAGGGTGATCGACCAGTAGTATAACTCGGTGATCGATTATAAGCGAACTCAGCATGTGCAAGCTTCAAATCCCAATCTTTTAGAGATTTACTAACCATTCCTCGAAGTAACGTAGTGAGAGTGCGATTGGTTATTCCGTTTGGCATCGGTTGAGGATGACAAGTGGTGCTGAATTAGAAGTCGTTCCAAGCATTCTCCATAAGGTCTTCCAGAATAACTTAAAAACTTGAATCACGATCAGATACAATGGTCTTTGGTACTCCATGAAGGCGAATGATCTCCTTGAAATAATGATCAACCACATGAGATGCATCATCCATCTTGTGACATGGAATAAAATGAGCCATTTTAGAAAACCGATCAACGACCACCATAATGGCACCTTTTCCCCTCTGAGTTCTTGGAAGAGCCACAATAAAATCTATGCTCACATCTTCCCAAGGCTGTAATGGTACTGGGAGGGGAGTATACAACCGTTGATGGAAATGACTCTTTGCTCTTTGACAAGTTGCACACCTCAAGATGATAGCATGTACCTCTCCACTCATCTTTGGCCAATAAAAGTGCTCTTGAAGGATTTCAAGAGTTAACGCCGAAGTGACCAGCCAAACCTCCACCATGTGCTTCTTGGATCAACAATTCTCTAAATGAACTCTTCGGCACACATAATCGATTTCCCTTGAACAGGAAGCCATTTTGGAGAGAATATGTACCTTGAATTCCATGTTTGCAACTATTGATAATAGTAGAGACTCCGGGTCTTCAGAATATAGTTCTTTCATGGATTGAAAACCAAGAATTCTAGAATCAAGAACAGCAAGCATACAGTATCTTCTTGATAAAGCATCCGCAACAACATTAGTATGGCCAGGTTTAAACTTCGAAACGAAAGAAAAGGATTGAAGAAATTCTACCCATTTGGCATGCCTTGATTTGAGCTTGCGTTGGCCACTAAAAACTTCAAAGCCTCATGATCAGAATGAAGTACAAAACTGTTTAGGCCTCAATAATAATGACTTCCAATGATCAAGAGCTCTCACAATGGCGTAGAACTCCTTAATCATAAGTTGAGTAGTTCTTCTTCAAATCAGTTAACTTTTCACTGAAATATGCCAATGGTCTTTGTTCTTGAACAAGAAACAGCTCCAATGCCAACTCCACTTGCATCACATTCAACTTCAAATACTTTATCAAATTAGGAAGGGCGAGAACGGGGGACTCACATAGCTTTCTGTTTGATGAGTTCAAAAGCGTCATGAGCAGCTCCTGTCCTTTCAAAAGAACCCTTCTTCATGCATTCAGTGATAGGGCCATGATTGTACTGAAGTTCTTAACAAAAATGATGATAGAAAGAAGCAGCCATGAAAACTCCTTACATCGGTAAATGGATTTTGGAACCGGCCAGGTTTTCATTGCATCCACTTCAATTGATCAACGGAAATTCCATCTTTCGAAACCACATATCCAAGGAATATAATGCTGGAAGAGAAGAACTCACACTTCTCCGTTTGGCATAAAGCTTCTGTTCTCTCAAGGCTTTAAAAGACCTGTTTCAGATGAGAAATATGCTCCTCTTCGCTTCGACTATAAACAAGGATATCGTCAAAGTATACAACAACAAATCGACCAATAAAGAACGAAGAACCTCGTTCATAAGCCTCATGAAAGTACTTGGAGCATTAGAAAGTCCGAATGGCATAACCAACCATTCATATAAACCTCCTTAGTCTTGAAAGCTGTTTTCCACTCATCTCCTTCCGCATTCGATCTGTGATAGCCACTTCGCAAATCTATCTTCGAAAACACAGTAGAACCATATAATTCATCAAGCATATCATCAAGTCTAGGTATAGGATACCTATACTTAATAGTGATGTTGTTGATGGCTCGGCTATCCACACATCATTCCTGAAATGTTCCATCCTTCTTTGGTATGAGTAGAGCCGGAAAGAACATGGGCTCATACTTTCTCGAAAATATCCCTTGTCGATAAGTTCATTGACTTGTCTTTGGAACTCTTTGTTTCCTCCGGGTTGCAATCTATATGCTGCTTTGTTCGGTAGAGGGGCACCGGCAGCAAGTAATTGGTGCTTCAATACCTCTTATTGGAGGTAAATCCAGATGGCAATTCTTAGGGAACACATCTGCAAAGTCTCTTAACAAGGAATGCATTTTCGGTGTATAGGCTCTCTTTTCTCACTCTTTTTCTCAACCATAAGCAACCAAATACATTTTTCTGTTTGGTAATGGCTCTCTCAACCTGTGTTTTTACTCAAGAAAAGATTTTCCTTACTAGTGTTTCCCCTCCCAGGTTGATTTCGATGTAGCATGCTCGGTTTCAAAAGATTCAAGAGTAATGCATTTTCGTTCCTTGTGAAAGAGTAATGTGTTTTTATGCCCATCATGTAAGCCTTTCTATCATAATGCCAAGGTCTACCTAACAACAAGTGACAAGCATCCATGGGAATAACATCGCACAGAACTTCATCTCGATAATTCTTCCCAATGGGAAAATGATATAAGGGCTCGTTTGGTTACCTTAAACACATTCCTTTGCTAAGCCACTGAAGCTTGTAAGGTTGAGGATGTTTCGATGTTGGTAGCTTCAGTTTCCAATCATGGTTGTCGAGGCGACATTGGTGCAGCTTCCTCCATCGATAATCATCGTACACACCTTCCCGTTAATAGTGCAACGGGTGTGGAAGATGTTCTCCTTTGCTCATTTTCTTCGGGAGATATCTCAGCATGAATGCCTCTCCGTATCACCAACAACTCGCCATCATCAGCTTTTTCAAGATATTCTCGGATTCTTTAGCTTCAGAATCATTCTGGTCATGTTCATCGCTGGCCTCTTGAAGTTCCAAATCGATCTTCTCAATTTCTTGAAGAGTCTAACTCTCCGATTTGGACAATTAGCTTGCAAATGCCCATAGCCATGGCACTTTAAAACACTTCCTTGTGTCACCATCAACTTTCTTCTGCTGTTTCTTTGACGGGTTCCACCAACTTCTCTTAACCCTTAGCTTTCGACGAACACCTTCTATATTTGCTCGAGGAAGCACCCCTAAAGTAGGATGTCCCCTTCGAGGAGGTTCTGGAGAAAAACCTCTTGCTACTCTTTAGTTGTTTTCAACCTTCATTGCTAGCTTGCAAACATCTTCGAAGGACCAATAAGGCTGAAGTTCCACCAAATCAGCAATTTCCTGATTCATGCCCAAGGAATCGAGCGATGGTTTGCTCGGGAACTTCTGGAACTTCACACCTCATCATGAGTTGTTCGAACTCAACGATATTATTCTTCAATACTCATCCCTTGTTGTCTTAGGGAATTCAACTTGAGAAACAGATCTTGCTTATAGGTATCGGGCAAGAACCTCTTCTTCATAAGTTTCTTGAGTTTAATCCCAAAGACTTGATTCGGCTTTCCCTTCTCTAGCTCGCTGATGCTTTAAATTCTCCCACCATGAGAAGCATATTTAGTAAGTTTCAGAACAGCGACCTTGCACCTCTTCTCATCCGAGTAGGACTTGAAGTCAAAAACTCGTTCAATGGCATGGAGCCAATCAACAAAAGTTGTCAGGATTGAGACTACCTTCGAACTCAGGTGCATCTGCTTTAATCTCACGGTCATTCTCATGGTGTCTTCTTCTTCTTCTCCGAACTCGGTGCTCAGAAGCACTAGAGTTGCCTCCAGTGGAATTAGAATCATCATTAGAATTGTGATGCGAATCTTGAATTGTCATGGTGTCGCTGAACATCGGGACGCCCTTGCGTTGCCTCTTGTCTTGCCGGATTTCTCTAGGAGATTGAGAACTCGCTCCATTTGCCTTTGGAGATTCTCTATAGCACGATCTCGCCTTAGGTCGTGCGCTTGCCCAAAGTCAAGCCTCGTGGAACTTGTTCGTCACCCATGATAAGTAGAAGATAACATTACAAAGGAATCACTCAAGATAAGTTCAACCTTGAGCTCTAATACCAACTTGATGCGTGCGTGGGCGAGTGACTCCGAACAGAAAATTTCAGGATTGCGCATTTTGGAACAAATGGCGTAACTTTCCTAATAAGGTCGGATTGATCCAATTCCAAAGTCACAGATCAAGATCGAGACTCACTTTGATGTGAGTCTAAAGACTGAGACCAACAGTTTTCAGGATTGGCGATTTCGAAAAATGGGCGTAACTTCCTCAATACAGTTGTCGATTGATCCGATTCAAAATCACGATCAAGGACTCTAGATCTCAACTTTCGTGTTTGAGTTTCCACAAATAAAGCTCTGTGGAGTGAGCGATTCTGGGAGGAAGTGGACGAGGCACTATGTTTGTGGGGATGTGTGTAACTCGAGGATATGGAAGGTTTATTCACCTAAGCCTAAAGGCACAAGCACCAGCCAAGGATGAAAGGACGAGATAGTTGCAGTTCACCACCAAGGCTTAAAGAAATTCCACCGGCCAAGGATAAAGACTGTTTGATTCACCACCAACAATGTTGGATAAGAATCGAGATAATAATTCAACCTCACAAAGAGGGAATTTTCATTCATTCAACCAGTCTGATTTACAAAATGAGAATATGTCTCATTATATAGATATTAGATCAGAATGAAAACAACATTGGGAACTACCAAACATTAAAGACTAAACAAAACAGAAATAGCATTAAAGGTCTAGGAACTAGGGAATGCAATAAATGACATGGGACTAGGAGTCTTATCTCTTCAGCTTCAAAATTCGTCCACCACAATAAACTAGCAAATAAATGACATGGGACTAGGGTCTTATCTCTTCAGCCTTCAAAATTCGTCCACCAACAATAACTAGCAAATATCTACTTCAAGAGTATTAAATCACTATGAACTGATCCTGAATAACTCCCCTTTTGATATATCATCGATCAGCAACGATTTGATATTGGTATCATATTTCCTTAACCCATCGAAGCAAGTTGTAACCGAAGTTAGTGCTTGGCAATGAATAAGTACGATATGTGTTTTGTTTTGCCGAAGGAATCTGCTCCAGGACTTAAGGATTGATCAGTAGTCTCGGATGCTCCCCGCATCATCCCCCGGGTTGTTTTGAGATTTGTCCTCAAATCTGACAAGTCATCATCCTCCAAGGTAAGGAGAAAGATCACCTAACATTAAAAGTTGCCGAAACTCCATATTTCTCCAGGAAGATCCAATCATTGTAAGCATTTTCGCCAATTCTCTCGAGAACTTCAAACGGCCGTAGCTCTAGGCATAAGCTTATTCTTCCGCTGAGAAGGAAATCTTTCCTTCCTTAAGTGTAACCACACAAGATCACCTTGGTTGGAAATGAGCCTTCCTCCGATGTTTATTAGCTTTCTTCCTATAAGACTCGTTAGCCTTCTCGATCTTGCTTCGAATCTGCTCATGGAGTTTTTTCATTGATTCAGCTCTTCTCTTTTGCCATCAAAGTTCACTTGTGAATTGGATGGAAAGGAATTAAATCAATCGGTGTGAGCGGATTGATTCCATACACACTTCGAAGGGTGATCGACCAGTAGTATAACTCGGTGATCGATTATAAGCGAACTCAGCATGTGCAAGCTTTCCAAATCCCAATCTTTTAGAGATTTTACTAACCATTCCTCGAAGTAACGTAGTGAGAGTGCGATTGGTTACTTCCGTTTGGCTATCGGTTTGAGGATGACAAGTGGTGCTGAATAGAAGTCTGGTTCCAAGCATCACATAAGGTCTTCCAGAAATAACTTAGAAAACTTAGAATCACGATCAGCG
>QRFJ01001328.1:0-82829 GCA_006176705.1 Cocos nucifera | reverse complement strand
TCAGCTCTCTCTTTGCCATCAAAGTTCACTTGTGAATTGGATGGAATAGGAATTAAATCAATCGGTGTGAGCGGATTGATTCCATACACAACTTCGAAGGGTGATCGACCAGTAGTATAACTCGGTGATCGATTATAAGCGAACTCAGCATGTGCAAGCTTCAAATCCCAATCTTTTAGAGATTTACTAACCATTCCTCGAAGTAACGTAGTGAGAGTGCGATTGGTTACTTCCGTTTGGCCATCGGTTTGAGGATGACAAGTGGTGCTGAATAGAAGTCTGGTTCCAAGCATTCTCCATAAGGTCTTCCAGAAATAACTTAAAAACTTAGAATCACGATCAGATACAATGGTCTTTGGTACTCCATGAAGGCGAATGATCTCCTTGAAATAAAGATCAGCCACATGAGATGCATCATCCGTCTTGTGACATGGAATAAAATGAGCCATTTTAGAAAACCGATCAACGACCACCATAATGGCATCTTTTCCCCTCTGAGTTCTTGGAAGAGCCACAATAAAATCTATGCTCACATCTTCCCAAGGCTGTAATGGTACTGGGAGGGGAGTATACAGCCCTTGATGGAAATGACTCTTTGCTCTTTGACAAGTTGCACACCTCAAGATGATAGCATGTACCTCTCCACTCATCTTTGGCCAATAAAAGTGCTCTTGAAGGATTTCAAGAGTTTTGTTCACGCCGAAGTGACCAGCCAAACCTCCACCATGTGCTTCTCGGATCAACAATTCTCTAAATGAACTCTTCGGCACACATAATCGATTTCCCTTGAAAAGGAAGCCATTTTGGAGAGAATATGTACCTTGAATTCCATGTTTGCAACTATCGATAATAGTAGAGAACTCCGGGTCTTCAGAATATAGTTCTTTCATGGATTGAAAACCAAGAATTCTAGAATCAAGAACAGCAAGCATACAGTATCTTCTTGATAAAGCATCCGCAACAACATTAGTATGGCCAGGTTTATACTTCGAAACGAAAGAAAAGGATTGAAGAAATTCTACCCATTTGGCATGCCTTGAGTTGAGCTTGCGTTGGCCACTAATAAACTTCAAAGCCTCATGATCAGAATGAAGTACAAACTGTTTAGGCCTCAAATAATGACTCCAATGATCAAGAGCTCTCACAATGGCGTAGAACTCCTTATCATAAGTTGAGTAGTTCTTCTTCGAATCAGTTAACTTTTCACTGAAATATGCCAATGGTCTTTGTTCTTGAACAAGAACAGCTCCAATGCCAACTCCACTTGCATCACATTCAACTTCAAATACTTTATCAAAATTAGGAAGGGCAAGAACGGGGGACTCACATAGCTTCTGTTTGATGAGTTCAAAAGCGTCATGAGCAGCTCCTGTCCATTCAAAAGAACCCTTCTTCATGCATTCAGTGATAGGGGCCATGATTGTACTGAAGTTCTTCACAAAACGATGATAGAAAGAAGCAAGGCCATGAAAACTCCTTACATCGGTAATGGATTTCGGAACCGGCCAGGTTTTCATTGCATCCACCTTCAATTGATCAACGGAAATTCCATCTTTCGAAACCACATATCCAAGGAATATAATGCTGGAAGAGAAGAACTCACACTTCTCCATTTTGGCATAAAGCTTCTGTTCTCTCAAGGCTTTAAAGACCTGTTTCAGATGAGAAATATGCTCCTCTTCGCTTCGACTATAAACAAGGATATCGTCAAAGTATACAACAACAAATCGACCAATAAAGGAACGAAGAACCTCGTTCATAAGCCTCATGAAAGTACTTGGAGCATTAGAAAGTCCGAATGGCATAACCAACCATTCATATAAACCTCCCTTAGTCTTGAAAGCTGTTTTCCACTCATCTCCTTCCCGCATTCGGATCTGGTGATAGCCACTTCGCAAATCTATCTTCGAAAACACAGTAGAACCATATAATTCATCAAGCATATCATCAAGTCTAGGTATAGGATACCTATACTTAATAGTGATGTTGTTGATGGCTCGGCTATCGACACACATTCTGAATGTTCCATCCTTCTTTGGTACGAGTAGAGCCGGAACAGAACATGGGCTCATACTTTCTCGAACATATCCCTTGTCGATAAGTTCATTGACTTGTCTTTGCAACTCCTTTGTTTCCTCCGGGTTGCATCTATATGCTGCTTTGTTCGGTAGAGGGGCACCGGGCAGCAAGTCAATTTGGTGCTCAATACCTCTTATTGGAGGTAATCCAGATGGCAATTCTTCGGGGAACACATCTGCAAAGTCTCTTAACAAGGAATGCATTTTCGGATGTATAGGTCTCTCTTTCTCACTCTTTTTCTCAACCATAAGCAAAGCAAATACATTTTTCTGTTTGGTAATGGCTCTCTCAACCTGTGTTTTACTCAAGAAAAGATTTTCCTTACTAGTGTTTCCCTCCCCAGGTTGATTTCGATGTAGCATGCTCGGTTTCAAAGATTCAAGAGTAATGCATTTTCGTTCCTTGTGAAAAGAGTATGTGTTTTTATGCCCATCATGTACAGCCTTTCTATCATATTGCCAAGGTCTACCTAACAACAAGTGACAAGCATCCATGGGAATAACATCGCACAGAACTTCATCTCGATAATTCTTCCCAATGGAAAATGATATAAGGGCTCGTTTGGTTACCTTCACATCACTTCCTTTGCTAAGCCACTGAAGCTTGTAAGGTTGAGGATGTTTCGATGTTGGTAGCTTCAGTTTTTCAATCATGGTTGTCGAGGCGACATTGGTGCAGCTTCCTCCATCGATAATCATCGTACACACCTTCCCGTTAATAGTGCAACGGGTGTGGAAGATGTTCTCCCTTTGCTCATTTTCTTCGGGAGATATCTCAGCATGTAATGCTCTCCGTATCACCAACAACTCGCCATCATCAGCTTTTTCAATGATATTCTCGGATTCTTTAGCTTCAGAATCATTCTGGTCATGTTCATCGCTGGCCTCTTGAAGTTCCAAATCGATCTTCTCAATTTCTTGAAGAGTCATAACTCTCCGATTTGGACAATTAGCTTGCAAATGCCCATAGCCATGGCACTTAAAACACTTCCTTGTGTCACCATCAACTTTCTTGCTGGTTTCTTTGACGGGTTCCACCAACTTCTCTTTACCCTTAGCTTTCGACGAAACACCTTCATATTTGCTTGAGGAAGCACCCCTAAAGTAGGATGTCCCCTTCGAGGAGGTTCTGGAAGAAAACCTCTTGCTACTCTTTAGTTGTTTCTCAACCTTCATTGCTAGCTTGCAAACATCTTCGAAGGACCAATAAGGCTGAAGTTCAACCAAATCAGCAATTTCCTGATTCATGCCACCAAGGAATCGAGCGATGGTTTGCTCGGGAACTTCTGGAACTTCACACCTCATCATGAGTTGTTCGAACTCACGAATATATTCTTCAATACTCATCCCTTGTTGTCTTAGGGAATTCAACTTGAGAAACAGATCTTGCTTATAGGTATCGGGCAAGAACCTCTTCTTCATAAGTTTCTTGAGTTTATCCCAAGACTTGATTCGGCTTTTCCCTTCTCTAGCTCGCTGATGCTTTAAATTCTCCCACCATAGAGAAGCATATTTAGTAAGTTTCAGAACAGCGACCTTGCACCTCTTCTCATCCGAGTAGGACTTGAAGTCAAAAACTCGTTCAATGGCATGGAGCCAATCAACAAAGTTGTCAGGATTGAGACTACCTTCGAACTCAGGTGCATCTGCTTTAATCTCACGGTCATTCTCATGGTGTCTTCTTCTTCTTCTCCGAACTCGGTGCTCAGAAGCACTAGAGTTGCCTCCAGTGGAATTAGAATCATCATTAGAATTGTGATGCGAATCTGAATTGTCATGGTGTCGCTGAACATCGGGATGCCTTGCTGGTTGCTCTTGTCTTGCCGGGTTCTCTAGGAGATTGAGAACTCGCTCCATTTGCCTTTGGAGATTCTCTATAGCACGATCTCGCCTTAGGTCGTGCGCTTGCTCCAAAGTCAAGCCTCGTGGAACTTGTTCGTCACCCATGATAAGTAGAAGATAACATTACAAAGGAATCACTCAAGATAAGTTCAACCTTGAGCTCTGATACCAACTTGATGCGTGCGTGGGCGAGTGACTCCGAACAGAAAATTTCAGGATTGCGCGATTTTGGGAAAATGGGCGTAACTTCCTCAATACAGGTCGGATTGACCCGATTCCAAAAGTCACAGATCAAGGACTCGTAGATCTACAACTTTCGTGTTTTGAGTTTCCACAAATAAGCTCTGTGGAGTGAGCGATTCTGGGAGGAAGTGGACGAGGCACTGTGTTTGTGGGGATGTGTGTAACTCGAGGATATGGAAGGTTTATCACCTAAGCCTAAAGGCACAAGCCACCAGCCAAGGATAAAGGACCGAGATAGTTGCAGTTCACCACCAAGGCTTAAAGGAAATTCCACCGGCCAAGGATAAAGAACTGTTTGATTCACCACCAACGACGTTGGATAAAGAATCGAGATAATAATTCAACTCACAAAGAGGAATTTTCATTCATTCAACCAGTCTGATTACAAAATGAGAATATGTCTCATTATATAGATATTAGACTCAGAATTGAAAACAACATGGGAACTACCCAAACATTAAAGACTAAACAAAACTGAAATAGCATTAAAGGTCTAGGAACTAGGGAATGCAATAAATGACATGGGGACTAGGAGTCTTATCTCTTCAGCCTTCAAAATTCGTCCACCAACAATAACTAGCAAATATCTACTTCCAAAGAGCATTAAATCACTATGGAACTTATCCTGAATAACTCCCCTTTGATATATCATCGATCAGCAACGAATTTTGATATTGGTATCATCATTCCTTAACCCATCGAAGCAAGTTGTAACCGAAGTTAGTCTTGGCATGAATAAGTACCGATAGTGTTTGTTTTGCCGAAGGAATCTGCTCAGGACTTAAGGATTGATCAGTAGTCTCGGATGCTCCCCCCCAAGGAGCCGAGACCTTTGCTCTTAAGATCATAAAAGTTATCTCGACTGAGCCAAATGTATCTTGGCTCACTTAGGTACCTTTATTTGGTCTGACTGTAGCTTGTTCAAGTCAGAAAAGGGTTCTCTTAATTTATGTGTTAAATTTGAGACAACACCTACCATTTTTCGTCACCTACTAAATTCTGTTTCGGACTTTGGTCAAACAGTTGACCTTTGATACTTAGACATCTGCCCATGTGTCAAGCCATCATAGAAGAGAATTTTTAGATCAGTCCATCTACTAAAAAGCAGATGGATAAGGGGCACACGCCTAGGGAGGCATGTGCCCATGGATAGAGCATATGGAGTCCCATACAGATGGGACTCTAGTTGCTTCGGAGTTTCTACCTAGGTGACGCCAAAGACTTATCTTTGATCAATCTTGGTGCCATCTAAGGATGATTCAGAGGGACTCTCATCTGATTTGATTAGATGATGCCATCCGACTAATCAAATTTAGATCTGATTTGCACAAAAGGCTGTGATTGGCTGGGTTGATGTGGCACTGCATGGCACAATGGGGTCTATAAAAACCCTGTCTGTGCCAAGATCAAAAAGCTTGACCCATTGCCCATGCCACAAGGCTATCCCTCTCCCTCCTCCCTGCCATCTTTAGGTCTTCTCTCTCCTACCCATGCCCAAGAATTTTTGGGCTTCAGTTTGGTGCGATCCAAGCAAGAGAAAGGCGACAGAAAAGGAAGAAGGCAGCACTGCTGCAAGAGACAACTGCTGATCTTCGAAAAAAGTTTTGAAGATCCTTCCAAAATCAGATCCTAGATCTAATTTTTGGAGAGATGATAGAGAAGGAAGAAGATCTCTAGATCCTAGCCTGAGTGGATACTGGTAGAGGCCAGGCACTTGCGTGGCTAGATCCAGAACCTTAGGCTGATATCAGGATCATCACAGGGATAATAGGATTACCCTCAATCAAGGTAAATTAAATTAGATTTAATTTATTTTTTATTTTATTTTATTTTATTTTATTAGATAATAAAATTAGATCTAAAATATCTTAGATCTGATTAGATCAAAGAAAATTTTTTTTAAAATATATCTCTTGATCCAATCAGATCTGAACGAACCTGATCCAAAAAATCAGGATTTTCCCTTCAACTGGTATCAGAGCCAAGGTTCTAATTTTTTTAGATCTAATTTTAATTTTATTTTAATCTAAAAATTAGATGATTTTAGATGTCACATGAGATGTGATTAGATCTAAAATTAAAAAAATTAAAAAAATTAAATAATTTGGATCTAAGATTAGAAAATATGCATGACTAGTTCTAAGAATAGAATAGTTCTATAGAATAGTCTTGCATGTTTCATAATTTAATTTGATTAAATTATATTTTAGATCTATTTATTTACTATTTTTTGATATTATAAATATTATAATAACATCTAAAAAATAAAAATAAAATTATTTAATTTTAACATCATATGAGATATGATTGATGCATGTCTAGACTAGTTGTAGAATAGTTCTACATAATTATCTAGATTAGAATTTTATTTTGATAGATCAATTTAAATCTAATTTTTTAGATTATTATGAGATAATTTAGATCTAAAAATATGCATGATATGATACATGAGATGTATGCAAAATATGCCATGAGTTAGATCTAATTTTTTATATATGAGATATATGATATAGATCTAAAACTAGTTTTGTAGTTTTCATATTTTCCTGATTAAGGCATTTTCCCTTGGCCGTCCGGTCATAAGAATGAAGAAGGGATTTAAAGGCCCTCTCCTTCCCATTCGATGGGGTGTTCTTATGATGTGTAGGGGTGCTGCGCGTTCGTCCTTAATCAGAAATCCAAAACTTACTTTCTGCAAAACCCTAGATCCTGAAATCCTAGGATTTTATTGTGCATATTTTGTTTATGAACCCTAAACTTAATTAAGAATTAAGATTATGAAATATTAATTAGGTCTAAAATTGAGAATTTTTAGATCTAAGACATATTCATAATACTGGGTTCGGGCTTGGGTAGCTCAATTAGGTCTAAGCGGTTGATCAAACCGAATCAAGAGTTGGTTAGATGGGATCAACAATGCTTAAATTGACCAGCCTAATAGGATTAAGTCTGGGTCAAGATCGAGTCACATGAGTGATCGATCAAGCAAGACCTAATTAGGCTCAGAGGTTAGAGTCTGGATTGTAGGCTAACCCAATTGGTTCTGGCTCAACAATTTGGTGTCTAAGGTAAGTTTGGCAGATACGATCGACTGGATTTTTAATTGGAAGCTACTCGACTCTGAATGCATTCTTGTACGAGTTAATGGCATATTCCCTTCCACCGGTCTCACTTACCTGGCCATATTTGTTGACTCAGTTCTGATCTGAGGTGGTCAATAATCCGAGCTAACCCATGCCACTAGGTTAGTCATAATTGTTATGACTATGTCAAGTCTAGTTTAATGAGACCTGAATCAATTCTCCCTAAGAAAAGATTAAGTCTGAGGTCTTCCACCATTGTAGATGTGCGGGCCCTTCCCGGGGTTGATTGTTCTCGGCTGGATACAGTGGCTCAGTTGCACCGAAAAGATGCAACCATGTCTATTAGGCATTGGATGCTATGGGCTGGAGGATGAGTTGGGCTCAATATTTCTGGATACGGTGAGAGACTCAATTAGGAAATCCAGTCTATGCAAATGGTGGGTCTGACTTAACTAAGGAGTGGATCAATATTTCCGGATACGGTGAGATTCATGAATTAGAGACCAAGTTTGGGTGCACCATGATTAGAGAATCATTGAACAAGAGTTGTTCACTCATTGGCTAACCCATCACCAATAACTGTTAGGTGAGGTGATGAGTCAGTTGGTGAGACCGCACCACCCACTAGAAATCATTAATCATGGAGATTTTTGCATCTCTACAGAGGGAGTGTAGGGATCCGAGAAAATAGTGGGAGCTAATTTGTTTAAAAATAAAATTCCTAAATAAATTGGTCAAGTCTTAATTACAATATCTAACTAGAATCTTTGACTCTCTACAAAAAAAAAAATGTCTGCGTCCAACCCATTAGCACGTATCCTGGACACACATAGACTGACCTGGACCCAATTATAAAGATTGGCTCAGGAACTACAAAATTATTTTGGATTTCGAGAAGTTAACTCATGTATTGGACCAGGACCCTCCCACCTTACCAGCTCGTCCATCCACTGAACAGAGAGCATCTCTTGAAAAATGGATAGACGAAGATAATAAGGCCAGATACTACATGTTGGGCTCGATGTCTGATGAGCTCCAGCGCCAACATGAAGATATCGGGACTGCTCGCCAAATGTTGGCTCACCTATGCAAGAGATGTTTGGTGAACAGAGTCGCGCAGCCAAATATCAAGTCACGAAATGACTTTTTAAGGCTAAGATGCGTGATGGGCAGTCAGTCCAAGATCACTGTCTGATGATGATCAAGGACTTGGAAGAGCTTGAGAAGCTCGGTGTGAAGTTGGACTTGGATCTGCAGAATGATATTAATTCTGCAATCCTTGACTGATGCATATGGGCAATTCATCATGAATTACCACATGCATAAACTTCAAAATTCCTTGGCCGAAGCTTAATGAATATGCTGGTTACCGCTGAGCTTTCTATGAAAGGTTCTAAAGGCTCAGTTCTTGCTATGGAATGGACTTCTTCCAAAAGAAAGTCTTTTGGAAAAGAAAAAGAAGTCTGTGAAAAAGCAGAAGGTGGAAGGAGGAAAGAAAAAGAAGGCAGAGCTGAAGAAGAAGGCCGCTGACAAAGGAAAAGTGTTTCCATTGCAACAGCGACGGCCATTGGAAGCGGAAACTGCCCTACTTACCTGGCCACCCTATGAAGAACAAGAAGGAAGGTCCTTCTGGAGGTATGCTCGTTATTGAGTCTAACCTTACGGTTTCTTCTGCATCCAGTTGGGTGCTTGACTCTGGTTCTAGTGCTCATCTGTGCACTTTCATGCAGGGTCTTGAGGATAGCAGGAGGCTGAGGGATGGAGACATGATCCTATGCATCGGTAAAAATGGAGCAAAGAGTTGCTGCAGTGGCCGTGGGAACATACCCTCTTCGATTACCATCTGGTTTAGACTTAGTTTTGAAAGACTGTTATTATGTGCCTGCAGCTAGCAGGAATTTGATTTCTGTTTCATGCTTAGCACAAGAAGGCTATGTGATTAGTTTTCTTAAGGACCATTGTAACATTCTTTATGAAAGAAATAAAATTGCAAATGGTTTTCTTATTAATGGTCTTTATCAGTTACATATTGATGTATCTATTTTTAACTATCGAGCAAAATGTGAATGCCATAAAATCAAACGACCTAGGGATAGTCCAAATGATAGGTATCTATGGCACCTGAGATTAGGTCATATAGCAGAAGATAGGATTAACAAATTGGAGAAAAATGGGCTATTGAGTCCATTGACTTTCGAGTCATATCCAACTTGTGAATCTTGTCTTCAAGGCAAAATGACTAAACTCCCTTTTGTTAGGACATGGGGAAAGGGCCACAGATCTCCTTGCCCTAGTACATACTGATGTGTGCGGCCCATTTGATGTGCCGGCTAGAGGCAATTTTGTCTACTTCATTACCTTTACCGATGATCTGTCTAGGTATGGGTATGTGTATCTTATGAGACACAAGTCTGAAGCTTTTGAAAAGTTCAAAGAATTCAGACATGAAGTAGAAAAACAAACTGAAAAACCCATTAAGGTTCTTCGATCAGATCGAGGAGGTGAATACCTTAGCCGAAAATTCCTAGACTATCTCAAGAAAATGGCATAGTCTCTCAATGGACTCCACCAGGAACACCTCAACTCAATGGGGTTTCAGAATGGAGAAATCGGACTCTATTGGATATGGTTCCGATCCATGATGAGCTTCACAGACCTTCCTGATTTTCTTTGGGGACACTCAGTTTGTTAACTTCAATATATTTACTGAATAGGGTTCCCTCTAAAACCGTTCCTACCACACCGTATGAGATATGGCATGGTAAGAAACCAAGTCTGAGTCATCTCAGAATTTGGGGTTGTCCGGCTCATGTCAAAAGACAACAAGCGGACAAGTTAGAGTTTAGGTCCTTTAGAGCTCGATTCATAGGATATCCTAAAGAGTCATTAGGATACTATTTCTACATTCCAGAAGACCACAATGTGATTGTGAGTCGACATGCCATCTTTCTTGAAAAATAGTTTATTCAAGATAGCGGCATTGGAAAGCAGATTCAAGCTTGATGAGAAAGTCTCACAAGAGCAACGAGCTAAGGACCAATTGGAACCAAATCAGGTTGAGCCAATAAGAACACTACCTCCTCCACCTCGTAGATCGGAAAAGAGTTTTCCATCCCCCTGAAGAGATACTTAGGTATTATTTCAGAGGAAGTAGAGGAAATGTTCCTCGTAGGTAATGGTGCTCATGGTGATGATCCCAAAACCTACAACGAGGCGATATCAGATATCGACTCCGAGAAATGGTTAGAGGCAATGAAGTCAGAAATTGACTCGATGCACTCAAACCAAGTCTGGACCTTGGTAGATCCACCAGAAGGTATAGTACCTATTGGGTGTAAATGGATCTTCAAGAGAAAGATTGGTGCAGATGGGAAATGTGGAGACATTCAAGGCTAGACTAGTGGCAAAAGGTTATAGTCAAGCATGAAGGCATTGACTATCAGGATACCTTTTCCCAGTAGCTATGCTAAAATCCATCCGCACATTGCTTGCTGTTGCAGCCTATTTCGATTATGAAATATGGCAAATGGACGTGAAAATGGCATTCTTAAATGGATATCTTGAGGAAGATATCTATATGGAACAGCCGCTAGGTTTCACATCCAGTGATACTGATCACAAGGTTTGCAAGCTGCAAAGGTCCATATATGGACTTAAGCAAGCATCTCGGAGCTGGAACACTCATTTTCAATGATGTGATCAAATTATTTGGTTTCATCAAAAATGAGGAGAGGAACCATGTGTTTTCAAAAAGGTCAGTGGGAGCGCTGTTGTCTTCCTCGTATTGTACGTGGATGACATCCTCCTTATTGGGAATGATATTCCCATGTTGACCACAGTCAAAATGTGGTTGTCCTAAAGAATTCTCCATGAAAGACCTAGGTGAAGCATCCTTTATTCTAGGAATTAAGGTCTATAGGGATAGACCGAATAGGATGCTAGGACTTTCACAGAAGATGTACATAGAGGAAGTACTAAAGAGGTTTAGTATGGAAAACTCTAAGAGGGGATTAATACCCTTCAGACATGGTATTCATCTTTCCAAGAAGATGTGCCCTAGCACACCTGAGGAAATAGAATGCATGAGCAAGATCCCTTATGCTTCTGCAATAGGGAGCCTCATGTATGCCATGCTAATGTACACGACCTGATATAGCCCATGCTGTGAGTGTCACAAGCAGATATCAGTCAAATCCAGGTGAAGAACACTGGACTTCTGTGAAATGTATCCTTAAGTACTTGAGAAGAACTAAGGATATGATGTTGGTCTTTGGTAATGGAGAACTCCAAGTCCAAGGGATACACAGACTCGGATTTCATGTCCGATATAGATGATCGAAAGTCGACATCTGGGAGTCTGTTTGTGTGCAATGGTGGTGCTGTCAGTTGGAAAGAGTTTCAAGCAAACAGTGATAGCAGATTCCACCATGGAAGCAGAATATATCGCTGCATCAGAAGGCTATGAAGGAAGGCATTCTGGTACAAGAAGTTTGCCGCAGAAATCGGAGTAATGCCATCAGATGCCATTCCTCTATACTGCGACAACAATGGTGCCATAGCCCTTGCTAAGGAGCCGAGGTCTCACCAGAAATTCAAGCACATTGAGCGGCGATACCACCTCATCCGCGATTACCTCGAGAAAGGTTACGTCGAGGTCAAGAGAGTCAACTCCGCAGATAATGTGGCAGACCCACTTACAAAGCCGTTGGGCCAGCAGAAGATCGAAGCCCACCTTGAGAAGATGGGACTTAGACTTGTAGCCAATTGGCTTTAGGTCAAGTGGGAGATTGTTAGATATATGTGCCCTAGAAGCCAGAATTGGCTGACACTTGTAATACACTTCTAAGGGCAAAATTATAATTTTGACTATAAATAATAAAATGGGTTATTTTCTATCACATATGTGTATTTAGTGTCTGTGATACATCCTTTGAGTTAATGGTAATGATAATTCATATTTTCAAGAGTTGAAAATTTAAGACATGAATTTTCATTATTAACTCATAAAATGCTCCCGACCATAGGATCATCATGAGGATGGTGATTGATCCGGAAGGTTGGTGTACAATCGCTTCTCTTTAGTAGATGAGTCTTGAGTCTATGGTGTGGAGACACCGGAGCGAGAGTATAGGTACTCGTTAGAGAACGAGGGCACTGAGCGTGACCACCTCGAGTAGTCATTAGGAAGTCTATCTTCTCGTCAATGACTGACTCGATGCTGCAGTGGTGTGTCTGGTTCTTTGACCTGAGGTGCATCGGACAGTTCACCTTGAGGGTGTTATAGTTTGACTACACCATGACTCGGATCTCCTAGCCATTCGGAAACCCTGAGGTGTATGTTGGCTATAGCATGTTCATTGTAGGAACTGGATTGCACCAAGATGGAATCTATCTACCTCGGTGGATGAGGAGCAGCCCTATGATGATCATGAGAATCAAGTCCATAAGCCCATGGCCATGGCAGAGTGAAATAATAGAAAGAGTTTCTATTTAAGATTTTCACATTGGACTTGAATCGAATGATTACATCATATGATAGAAATTAGGGTTTGACGAGTTCACCTTAACCCTAATCTGATCGGGGCTCAAGATAGAAGAACTTAATCACACAGGTAGCTGCACCAAGAGGTTCATTTTCAGTTCTGATGGGTTGCCACCATATACTGCTAGGTGTCACTGGTGGATTTTGGGAGCAATTAGAATGATTTAGATGATCGATCATTCTAGTTGTTCTGAATCAGAAGAGTTCTGATCCATCGAAAGGAGTTTCGATGATGTCGATGATAGAGATCATGACATATCCCATTACCATACAGAACTGAACCTAACTGGGTCACACAAACAAGGGTTTGAATCTGGATGATCATCAATTGGAACTAATCTAGTTCAATTGATTTGAATGAGATTCAATTAGGTTCAAGGAAATCGTGCTAGCACATCGATTGAAGCCTAACGTTCTTCCTTTTACTATCATTAAAAGTTGTCTTGACTGAGCCAAATGAGTTTTGTGCTCACTCAGGTACCTTTACTTGGTCTGACTGGAGCTTGTCCAAGTCAGAAAAAGGTTGTCTTAATTTATGAGATAAATTTGAGACAACACCTGCCATTTTTTTTCACCTGCTAATTCTTACTTTGACTTTGGTCAAACGTTGACCTTTGACACTTAGACATCTGCCATATGTCATGCACCTATTAGGAGAAAATTTTGGGGGCCTGTCCACCTACTAAAAAGTGGAGGATAAGGGGACTCCAGGTTGCTTCGGGGTTTCTACCTAGGTGGTGCCAAAGACTTATCTTTGACCAATCTTAGGTGCCATCTAAGGATGAATTTGAGGGCTCTCATCTGATTGGATCAGGATGATGTCATCCCACCAATCAGATTTAGATCTGATTGCATAAAAGGCAACGTGATTGGCCGGGATGATGTGGCACTGCATGGTGCAATAGGTCTATAAAAAGACCCTGTCTGCACCAAGATTTCAGAAAGCTTGACCCATTGCCCATGCCACAAGGCTACCCCTCTCCCTCGTCCATGCCATCTTTAGATCTTCTCTCTCCTACCCATGCCCAAGAATTTTTGGACTTCAGTTTGGTGCGATCTAAGCAAGAGAAAGGCGATAGGAAAAGGAAGAATGCAACATTGATGCAAAAGACAACTCACATCTTCGAAAGGAGTTTTGAAGATCTTCAAAATCAAATCCAGATCTGATTTTTAGAGAGCTGATAAAGAAGGAGAAGATCTCCAGATCCTGCCTGAGTGGATACTGGTAGAGGTCAGGCACTTGCGTGACTAGATCCAGAACCTTAGGTAGATATCAGGATGGATAATCAGATTATCCTCAACAAGGTAAATTAAATTAGATTTAATTTATTTTTTATTTTATTTTATTTTTTTATTAGATCAATAATATTAGATCTAAAAAGTCTCAGATCTGATCTAGATCCAAGAGAAAAAATTTTGAAATATCTTTTTTGATCCAATCAGATCTGAACGAACCTGATCCGAAAAACTAGGTTTTCATGGACTTGATTCATGCCTACGCGGTCGAATCCAAAATTACTAGCTTGGTCAAATTGAAACTAATAAATCGGATGGTGTCTAAGGTAAGTTTGGCAGTTTGACTAATGATATTTAATTGAGAGCTACTCGCACTGATTTGGTCTTTGATGAGTTAATGGTATATCCCTTCCATTGATCTCACTTACCTGGCTATCTTGGTGAGTTAGATTTTGATTAGATTACTTGGTGGTTCAAGCTCACCCATATCAATTAGGTAAATTAGTCTGACTAATTTAGGTGCTCCTAATGCCAGCTTAGATTAGATCCTTTTTGATCTGACTTGGTGAAGTCAGTGGGAAGATTGAAATTGGCTCGCTTTTCTTAAATATGTTAACTAAATCTTCTAAAATTATTAGGTTCTTAAAAATAAAATAGTTATATAGATAACTAAATCATAGCTTCTCATTAAGTTGAGTGATAATGGGTTCATTAATTTGATAATCACTGATAGCCCAAAGGCCTGGTGCTTATTGACTAATGAAATTATCATTCATAAAATGGTGATTTGGTTAAGTCTTTCTGATAGTGGTTGGGTTGGCCGACCAAAGTTGGACCTGATCACTTATTGGTTAGATAAGACCAAATGTGGTCATGTTAATGGTTGGACCTAATCGAACTTTTTCAGTAGAGGCCAAAGCCTACTGATTAGGTCTCCGAGGCAAAATTGATATTACTAGAAATTATTTAAAAAAATATTTGATTTTGAACCTACCTATAGGTGCACATGGATTGACCAACCAAAGTTGGGCTTGTGTGTAGTCTATGTGGATTCTAGTACTCACTAAAAAATTAAAATAATTTCTAAAATTGGAGGTAGAGACTACCAATTCATATAAAATAGTGGAAGAACCTTTAGACTAAAGTCTAAGTCTTTAGGATAATTGATTCATATACTAATTAGGTTTGATTTTTCTTATTATGCAGAAATGGCCACTAACTTGTTGCTTCAATCATTGTTAGACAATGATAAATTAATGAGATCCAATTATGATAGCTAGTATCGTAAGTTGAAAATCGTCCTGGAGTATGAATGGATTCTTTATGTCATAATGGATCCTGCACCTAAGGAGCCAGCTCTGAATGCTAGAAGAGCAGTCCGAGACACTTATCAGAAGTAGCTCAATGACCGTACCATCATTCGATGTATAATGCTCGCAGTAATGAATGATGAGTTCAGCCATAGGTTTGAAAATACCGAGCCATAGGAGATGCTTCAAATGTTGAATGACTTCTTTGGCACGTCTGATGATGTTGAAAGGTACAAAACAAGTTTTGCTATTCTCAATGCTCAGATGAGGGATGGGATCTCAGTCACCGATCATGAATTATACATGATCGAGATGATTGAGTGTCTTAGCAAGCTGGGGTTTCTCCTGCATGAACAGCTCGGTAAGGATGCGATCCTTAATTTCTTGCCCAAGTCCTTTCTCTCCTTCCTAACTCATTTCAGAATAATAAAGCCTGCAGTCAACTACCATGGCTTGTTTAGGTTGCTGTAGAACTTTGAGAAGGATCACCAACTCCATAAAAAGATGGTGAATGTAGTGGGAGGGTCTGCTTCAGGTCATCAACCGTTTAAGAAAGGAAAGAAGAACAAGGTGCAGCCAAATACTAGAACGACTATGCAGGATCAGACCAAGAAGCACAAGCCCGACCAAAGTCAGGCGGAGTGCTTCTTCTGCAAGAAGCAGGGGCACTGAAAGAGGAACCTCTGTACATTGCCTCCCTGGATCTGAATAGGTCGAGGAGGAAGCAAGTGGTTGCTGGGCAAGATAATTATATGATAATATCTTACAATTTTTTCTTATTTGATTCTACTGCCTGGGTATTAGATACTGGAAGTCCTTATCATATTTGTAATTCTATGCAAGGCTTGCAGGTAAGTAGGAGATTTGATCAAGACGAGAGGTTTCTGAACGTTGGAGATGGAAGACAAGTTTCAATTCTAGCTTTAGAAATCATGAACCTTGTAATCAATTCAAATAAAGTTATTTTTAATGAATATCATTTCTGTCCAACTTTCTTATTGAATGTCATTTCTGTAGGCCTTTTGGCCATGAATGATTTTAAAATATCAATAAATTTTTTTTTTTATAATGTTATTTTAAATGGTGTTATAATTTTTATTGGACAACTGAATAACGAAATTTATTTATTTTCTTTGCCTGTTAACGTGGTTCAATCCTCCGGTAAATGCCCTAAAATTAGTGATGTATCTGATGTATACCTTTGGCACTGTAGGCTAGGTCATATTAATAAGAATAGAATTAACAGATTAACTCAAAAAGAAATTCTTAAGGTTAGTGATTGTGAATCACTTCCAACCTATGAGTCTTGTCTTCTTGGTAAGATGACCAAGTCACTTTTTACTGGAAAAGGTGAATGAGCCATTGAACTCTTAAGTCTAAGTACATTCGAATGTATGTAGACCCATGAGCTCAAGTGCCAGAGGTGGATACTTCTACTTCATAACTTTTACAGACGATCTATCGAGGTATGGGTATATCTTTTTAATGAAGCATAAGTCAGAGTCATTTGAAATGTTCAAACTATTTTGAAATGAGGTAGAAAAGCAAACTGAGAAGAGTATTAAAACTCTTCAGTCTGACCGAGGGGGTGAATATCTTTCCAATGAGTTTCTAACATATCTTAGAGAGAACGAGATTCTCTCCCAATGAACCCCTCCTGGAACATCACAACATAATGGTGTGTCTAAAAGGAGAAATCAGATCCTGTTGGACATGGTTCAATCCATGATGGGATTTGCTGGTTTGTCGATCTTTCTACGAGGATATGCGCTCGAGTCAGCTTGTTACATTCTAAATATAGTTCCAAGTAAATCTGTTAATAATACACCATATAATATATGGATAGGGTGTAAGCCAGTGCTTTCACATCTTAGAGTTTGGGGGTGTCCGGCTTACATCAAATGTTCGATGACAAACAAGCTTGGACCTAGGTCTGATAAATATAGTTTTATAGATTATCCAAAAGAAACCAAAGTGTACTACTTCTACCTTACTGATGAGCAAAAAGTGTTTGTCAGCCTTAAGATAGTCTTTTTAGAAAAGAAGTTTCTTGGTGAAGGAACTAATACCTCTAAGGTCGAACTTGATGAAGTACGATAGGTGAAAGAACGGACACAAGTTATTGAACCTGAGCTAGATCTAATTAGATCAGATCCAGAATCCATTACAGATGCATTCTTAAGGCGATCTGGTAGAGTACTACAACTAGATAGATACTATGATTTTTTGATCCAAAACGGGGATCCTATCAAATTCGATGAGAATGATCAGGACCCGATCACCTATATGGATGCAATGCAGAGATCCAACTCTGAGTAATGGCTTGAGGTCATGAAATCCAAAATAAAATCCATGAAGGTCAATGATGTATGGACATTGGTTGATCCACTCGAAAGGATAAAACCCATAGGGTGTAAGTGGATCTTCAAAAGAAAAAGGGGTGTAGACGAAAAGATGTAGACCTATAAAGCCCGTTTGGTTGCCAAGGGGTATCATCAATGTTATGGTATTGATTATGATAAGACATTTTCTCCTGTGGTAATGCTCAAATTTATTCAGATTATGCTGGCTATCGCTGTCTATCTGGATTATGAAATCTAATAGATGGATGTGAAAATGACTTTTCTAAATGGAGAGCTGGATGAAAAGGTGTATATGATATAGCGTGAAGGATTCACATTCATAGATGAGTCTAAGGTGTGTAAGCTTTAAGGGTCCATTTATGGACTGAAGCAGGCATCTCAGAGCTGGAACATATGATTTGACAGAATAATCAAAATGTGTGACTTCATTAAGAATGAAGAGGAGCTCTGCCTGCATATACAAGTGGGCTAATGGTTCAGCAATAGTATTCCTAGTATTGTATGCGGATGATATTCTCTTAATCGAGAATGATGTCTTTGCATTGCAAGGAATAAAGAATTGGCTGTCATCACGATTCTCTATGAAAGATCTGAAAGAAGCTTCCTACATCCTAGGCATGAAGATCTATAGAGATAGATCTAAAAGGTTGCTTGGATTATCCTAGTCTCTACATACATTGACACTGTGCTGAAATGGTTCAGCATGGAGAATTTCAAGAAAGTTTATTTACTGATAGGCCATGAAATTTCTCTTTCAAAGAGGGATAGTCCGACAACACCTTTAGAAAGAGAGCATATGAGTAGAATACCATATGCTTTGACAGTGGGTTCTATCATGTATGCCATGACATGTACACGATCAGATGTGGCATACTCACTATGGATAGTGAGTAGATACCAATCTGATCCAAGAGAGAACCACTAGAAGGTTGTTAAAATCATCCTAAAGTATTTAAGAAATACTAAGGACTAGTGGCTTGTATATGGTGAATTGGACTTAAAATTAGTGGGGTTCATAGACTCTAGTTTTCAGTCTGATCATGATGATAGTAAGAGTGTATCGGAATATATATTCATCCTTAATGGTGGAACCATCTGCTGGAAGAGTTTCAAGCAGCACACTGTGGTCGATTTAGTTTATGAGGCAAAGTATGTTGCTGCATCAGATGCTACCAAAGAAATAGTGTGGCTGAGAAAATTCATCATCGAGCTTGAAGTAGCATCTTCCCTTGATGGTCCAGTTCTACTCTATTACGATAGCTCTGGAGCCATTCCTCAGGCGAAGAAACCTAAGGCATACCAGCAGACGAAGCATATTCTGCACCACTTCCACCTTGTCCGAGAAATTATGGATCAAGGTGATGTCGACCTTCAGAAGATCGACGAAAAGAAGAACCTGACCGATCCATTCACTAAAGCTATTGTGGTGAAGAAGTTCAATGACTTCAAGTCGAAGATAGCTATTAGATACTGCACCGATTGGCTTTAGTCCAAGTGGGAGATTGTTGAAAATATTTTCAAAGCCAATCATCAGTCTATTGATGGTTGTGCTACTTATTGTACTTGTATATGAATTATTAAATAATAAAAATTATTTTAGTATTTTTTCATTATAAATTTTGTTGTCTTCTAATGAACTCCTTGTGTTGTGATGAAGTCCTTAGGACTATCTAGATTTGACAAAGGTGGATTTGTCATTTAGTCCTTAAATTATTCATGATCAAAAGATACGTTGTTGCTTAGGATGATAATGTTTATCGAGTATAGATCGTTGTGTGCCATATAGGTTGGTTGTCCTCATAACCAAGAAGTGTTGAGACACTGGTATGGCATGCAAGTGAGATGTATGGGTACATCTGCAATGAACGTGACCAACTCCGAAGCTTTTCTTCTATTTAGATTAGCTCCAAAGGATATGGGTATAAGTATCCCTTAGACCTGAGACTACCATGGTGACTTACAAGCAACTCACTATACTTAGATACCAGACAACCTGAATTTCTAATTTAATAATGGAAGGCTACTATGCGTAGTCAAGTACTTGGCTTGTCGGTGTATGAGTTAAGATGGGATTGACCCCTCAAGTGTTGGAGCAAGTGCATCGTTGTATTTTAATTTAGCAATTCTCGATCGAGGTAGTCCATATGATGGACGCTAAATTTTGAAATACACTATGGATAAATTTTTGGATTGATAGTAAATCCTAAATCATCCTTTGAGCGTCGAGGTTAAGGGGATGAATTATACGGTAACCATATGCCACAGGTTCATCGATGTTGCAATGCAATTATTTGATCTATCTAGATATCGGGTACCATACTAGATGGTCATATCGATTGGTATAGAAAATTAGTTTCTGTGCTACCGACTTAGGATTCGAACCTATGGGGTCACATACAATAGAAGTTTCTATATGATCTGATGGCTGATATTGAGTCTTGATGATCTAAGACTCGGTGATCAAGAGTTTCCACTAGACTGAGACTCTATGACCAAGAGTCCCACTGAACTAAGACTCTGAGTTCTTTGTGTCTGGGATTCTCTGATTAAGAGTCTCGATGACTTGGGACTCTGTGGTCAAGAGTGCCACTGGACTGAAACTCTGTGACCAAAAGTCCTAGTGGACTGAAACTTTGAGCCCTACTAATTTGATACTCTCTGAGTCTTACTGTTCTGGGACTCTATGATCGTGAGTTCAATTCATTTGGGATACTAGGTTCAAGAGTTCCACTGGTTTGAAACTCTTCAGGAGTTTCATGTTGATGGGACTCTATTGCGCAGACACCCATCCGATTGGGACTCTATATTTATTGAAGGATTAATTAGCAATTTGATTGTTGATTAGCTCAATTTGTTTGAGCAATGGGGATTTGATCAAGATTGATCGAATTGGATTCAATTGGATTTGACCCGATCAGATCATGAGATGACCTAATCGCTAAGGAAGATTCGATCTTGATTTGATTAGGACCTGCACCTAATTAATTTTTAATTTGATTAGAATTTTATTAGTTTGGGTTTAGTCTAATTTGGTTGGGTTTAACTTGGTTTAATTGATTTAAATTAATGGGTTTGGTTGAAACCAATTTGGACCAAGTCAAATAAGATTTGAATTCAAACTCTCCCTAGTGCCCACCATATTTGACTTTTCCACCTTGACCCACTCTGATTTTTGCATGATATTTCTCACGTAGAAATGAATGTGCACCCTTTCTCTCTTCTACCTTTGATCTGGTCCAAGGGTTGGACTAGTTCAAACTAAGTTGAATTTTGAATTCAACTTGTTTGGTTTGAAATTTGAAAAACCTAATCTCTTCCTTATCTATTCTCCACACCTACCTATCTTTTATCGCACATTTTTTTTGGTGATTTTTGATTGAGGGTGAGTAGAAGGAGAGTCCTTCTGCTCGTCACTCTCTTGGATGAGGCATTGGAAAAGATAAGACCCCATTTGAATTCAAATACTAGAAGTTGGTTGAAACTAGTTCAACCAATCTTAACCTATCCACACCATACAAAATTTCTACTTATTTTTCATACAATAAATTATTAGAATTTTTGTGTGTGAAGCCTAAGGGGTTATCTTTTCATGCTAAAAATTTAAAATCAATTGGGCATTGGTTTTGGGCAAAAAAAAAATCCTGGAGTGAAGGTGAGCAGAGTCCTATAGCACTTTATTTTTTCTTCATGCCCCTATTCTCTTCTGATTTTTGTATCTAAGGACACCTAATTTTTAGATATGATCTAACTAGGGTTTATAGATTCAAAAGTTATCTTTCTATGAAAACTTGTTTCATGGAAAAACTCCACACAGAGAGGGCGTGAGAGGGTTTTTAGTGCATCAGGATTTTTGGGCTGAGTGAAACCCAAGACTTAGGAATCTGGGTTCGGGTGGAGAGATTGAGTGCTATGAGTATCAGATCGCCACCAAATTTGAAACACCACTTCATCATCCTCCAATGCACATGTTTTGATTTTTTAGATTGTTTAGGAGATCAGATAGAAGGCAATCGATTGAATCAATTATGATTAGCCATTAAAGGCCCCGGTGAGGAGCTAGCACTCCAGTAGGACTGATCGGGATTAAGAGCTCTGTGTGGACCAACCATAGAGACCGAACACGTATGCAACTACGGTGTGATGCCAGAGCATTATCCAGTAGATTTAAATTATGGTGATCAGCTACCCACGAAATGATATTGTGTTTTGAATAGATAGATGTAGCAAAGTGTTTGCTACATAGTTTTATTTTCAGATCTATATGAATGCATGCATATTGTATTTAGATCCTTAGTATAGGATTTAATATTATGATATGATTAGTAATTAATTAATTTAATTAATTAATTTTTTACTATATTTTAGCTATTTTTGAAATTTTTTTTGAAAGTAGTACTGCAAACCCTGCACTGCTTCCTTCACCTAGACTCTCTCATCTTCGGGTTTAAGATTGTCAGGCCTACGTCAAATATTTTTACATAGATAAACTTGGAGCCTAGTTCCATAGGTGTATGTTTATAGGATACCCTAAGAAAACTATGGGTTATTACTTCTACCATACTAAAGAACATAAGATGTTCGTCAGCAGTAGGGCATTCTTTTTGAAAAAGAAGTTTCTTAGAGAAGAAACTATGCCTAAAAAGTTGAACTTGAGAAAGTTCAATTGGTAGAAAGAACTGACATAATCTATTAAACCTATAGAACTAGATTTGATTAGATCAAATCTAGAGCTCATTAAAGAGGCACCTTTAAGGAGATCCAGTAGAGTACCATGTCAGCTAGATAGATACTTTAGTATCTAGATTTGGGATGGTCATCCTATTGAGCTCGATGAGAATAATGAGGATCCGATCACCTATATGGATGCTATATAGAGGTCTGACTTTGAGAAGTGGCTTGGAGCCATGAAATCCAAATTGGAGTCCATGAAAATCAATAGTGTATGGATACTAGTTGATTCACCTGAAGGGATAAAACTCGTTAGGTATGATAAATTTTCAAGAGGATCAGAGTAGCATAGATGGGAAGGTGAAAACCTATAAAGCCCGTTTGGCTATCATCTTGGAGTTGGAACATACGTTTTGAACATATGTCTTTGTTATGAACAAAAAAGAATCCTACATTTAAAAATGTGCAAATGGTTCTATAGTGTTATTCCTTGTACTGTCTGTGGATGACATTCTCTTAATCGAGATTGACATTTCAGTATTACAAGAAATAAAGATTTAGCTATCATCTTATTTCTCCATGTACTAGACTAGATATGATATACTACTCATTAGAGGTAATGAGCAGGTACCAGTCTGATCTGGATGAGAACCATTGAAAGAGTGTAGGGGCAATCCTTTAGTATTTGAGAAATACTAAGATCCAGTGATTCATATATAGGGAAACCGATATAAAACATGTGGAATATTTTGATTCTAGTTTTTAGTCAGATCAAGATGACAGCAAGAGAGTGTTGGGTCATGAATTTATCCTAATTAGAGCAGCAATCTACTAGAAAGGTTCCAAATGGAATGTTGTAGCATATTCTGTTAGTGATGCAGAGTACATCGTGGCATCTGATGCTGCCACGTAGGTTGTGCAGTTTCTAAGATTCATTAGCAGGTTGGGAGTGGCATTCTCCATCGATGGTCTAGTTCTATTGTAGCACCGGAGCCATAACTCATGCTAAAGAATGAAGGACTAGTATATTCTGCATCGCTATCACCTTAGATTTTAGATCAGGATGACGTTGATCTTTAGAGGATCGACGAAAAAGAAGAACTTGACCGACCCATTTGCTAAGGTCTCGAAACTAAAAGGTTCTACAAACTCAAGTGGAAGATAGGTATTTGATATTGCTCTAATTGGCTTTAGTCCAAATGAAAGTTGTTGAAAAATATGTTCTAAAGCCAATCATTTAAGTTGTAGATGATTGAAATTAGAATGTAAATTATTAAATAATAATAGTTATTTGGCTTATTCATCATAAAAATTCTATCTTTCTTAAATGAACTCCTAAACTATGATGAAGTTCTTAGAACCATACTTAATTGATAAGGAAGGATTTATCGGATGGTTCTTAAATTGTTCATGATCAAATGATAAGTTATTAACTAGGATGATAATTTATCGAGTGAAGGTCGCTGTATGTCATATACGTTGGTTGTCCTCATAACCAAGTGATGTGAAGACATCAGTATGGCATTTAGATGAGATGTAGGAGTACATTTGCACTAAACGTAACTAATGTAGCACTTTGCTATCAAGAGTAGCTAGCTAAGGCCAATAGATATAAGTGTTCCTCCGATCTGAGATCACCATGATGACTTACAAGCAACTCACTGTACTTTGGTGTCGGACTACCTATATTTCTAATATAGATTTGAAAGATTTTTAGATATTGTCAAGTACTTGTAGAGTCGGTGTGTGAGTCAAGATGGGATTGACCACTCCTAATTAACTTCTAGAAGAGAATATCTCATTGTATTTTAATTTAGCAAAACTTAGACCTGGACAATCCTCGTAATGAGTCATGGGATTTTCAAAATTTTAAAACACAATATGGACGACTTGTATAAGTATTGACAGCTAACTTAAAGTCGTCTTAAGCATTATTGATCATAGGGATGAATTTTATGGTAACCGTAGGCCAGGATTCTAAGAATATTATTTTACATACATTCGACTTATCCGGATTCAGGTACTATTACTAGATGGTCATTTTGATTGGTACAGGAATTGGTTCCTTTGCTACCGACTTAAGTTCAAACCTATGGGGTCACACACATAAGAGATTGTTATTTGATTGAATTATTGATCAATGATTGAGAATCGTTCTAAGATCAAATAATCAATACGATTGATGTTTGACCTAATGCAAGTATTGTAAGAGGATAGATTAGCAATTAGATTGATAATTAGCTCAATTTGATTGAGTAATTAGACTGAGATTAAGTCTAATTGAATTAGATTCAATTAGAATTAGTTTGGACTTAATTGTATTAAGTCTAATTGGTCTATTGGATAAGCCAATTGTAAGGAAGAACAAGTCCTAGTTCAATCAGAAATTGAGTGCACCTAATTTCTAACTTGATTAAAAATTAAATCTGATTTAAATATGATTAAATCTACTTTAATTAGGCTTTTAATTAAATTAGGATTGTCTATTGATTAGGTTATCTCAAAACTAATTTGGTTTGGGTTTAAAAGATTTTGACCTACTCTAAATAGAAGAGTCACTATAGTGATCTCAGATCGGAGGGACACTTATATCCATATTCCATTGGAGTAAATCTTGACAGTAGAAAAGCTCTAAAGTTGATCACGTTCAGTGCAAATATACCACTACATCTAACCTGCATGCCATATCAGTGTTTTCACACTTCTTGATTAAGAGAACAACCAATCCATATGGCACACAATGATCTATACTCGACGAATGTTGTCATCCTTAGTAACAACATATCATTTAGTTATGAACAGGTTTAAGGACTAAATGACAAATCCTTCTTTGTCGATTCTAAATAGTCCTAGGGACTTCACCACATACCAGGAGTTCATTAGAAGATGCAAAGATTATGATGAAAAATGTCAAAATAAATTTTATTTATTAATAATTTAAATATAAGTATAAGAATCAGCACAACTATCAATAGGCTAATAATTGATTTTGGGACACTATTCGCAATAATCTTCCACTTGGTCTAAAGCCAATCGGTGCAGTATCTAATACCCATCTTCGATTTGAAGTTATTGAACTCCTTCACCGCAATGGTTTTAGTGAGTTGGTCGGCTAGGTTCTTCCTCCCATCCATCTTTTGAAGGTCAACTTCATCTCGATCCACGATCTTTCGAACCAGATGGAAGCAGCACAGAATATGCTTCATTCGTTGGTGTGTCTTTAGTTCCTTTGCTTGAGCAATGGCTCCCAAACTATCGTAGTAGAGTAGAATTGGACCATTAAGGTAGGATGCTACTCTGAGCTTGGTGATGAACTTCCTTAGCCACATTACTTTTTCGGCAGCATCTAATGCATCGACATACTCCAAACTAAGTCGACCATGGTGTGCTGCTTGGAATTTTTCTAGTAGACAGCTCCACCATTAAGGATAAATATATACCTCGATATACTTTTACTATCATCATGGTCAGATTGGAAACTGGAGTCTGTAAATTCTATAAGTCTCAAGTCCAACTCACCATAAACAAGCCACTGGTCTTTGATATTTCTTAAATACTTTAGGATGGTTTAACAACCTTCCTGTGGTTATCTCATGGATCAGATTGGTATCTACTCACTACTCCTAGTGAGTATGCTATATCTAGTCATATACATGTCATGGCATACATGATAGAATCCATTGCTGAAGCATATGAATTTCTACTCATATGCTCTCTCTTGAGGTGTTGTTGGACAATATCTCTTCGAGAGAGAAATTTCATGACCTATCGGTAGATAGCCCTTCTTGAAATTCTCCATGCTGAACCTCTTCAGCACAGTATCAATGTACGTGGATTGGAATAACCCAAGCAACCTCTTTGATCTATCTCTATAGATTTTCATCCCTAGGATGTAGGAAGCTTCTTCCAAGTACTTATGGAGAACTGTGATGATAGCTAGATCTTTATTTCTTGTAATGCAGGGACATCATTTTCGATTAAGAGAATATCATCCACATACAATACTAGGAATACAACCACTGAACCATTAGCCCACTTGTATATATGCGGGGCTCTTCTCCATTCTTAATGAAACCATACATTTTGATCATCCTATCAAAATATATGTTCCAACTTCGAGATGCTTGCTTCAATTCATAAATAGACCTTTGAAGCCTACACACCTTAGACTCATTTGTGGATGTGAATCCTTTAGGTTGTATCATATACACCACTTCGTTCAGCTCTCCATTCAGGAAAGCTATCTTCACATTCATCTATCAGATTTCATAGTCTAGATGGGCAGCTATTGTAATCATAATCCAAATGGACTTGAGCATTATCATTGGAGAAAATATATCATCATAGTCAATACTATAACATTGACGATATCCCTTAGCAATCAAATGGGCTTTATAGATCTCCATCTTTTCATCTGCACCTCTTTTTCTCTTGAAGACCTACTTACATTCTATGAGTTTTATCCCTTCAGGTGGGTCAACCAATGTCCATACATCATTGACCTTTATGGACTCCATTTTGGATTTCATGGCCTCAAGCCATTTCTCAGAGTCGGATCTCTGCATTGCATCCATGTAAGTGATCGGATCCTCGTCGTTCTCATCGAGTTCGATAAGATTACAATCCTAGATCAAGAAATCATAGTATCTATCCGATTGATGTGGTACTCTACCATACCATCTTAAGGATGTAGGTATAATAGACTCCGAGTCTAATCTAATCAAATTTGGCTCAGGTTTAGCTACATGTGTCAATTTTTTCACCTACCGAACTTTTTCAAGCTCAATCTTAAAGGCATTAGTACCTTCATCAAGAAATTTCTTTTCTAAAAAGACTGCTTTAAGGCCAACAAACATTTTTTGCTCATCAACTAGGTAGAAGTAATATCCTTTGATCTTTTTTGGGTACCCTATAAAAGCACACTTATCAAACCTAGGTCTAAGCTTATGAGTTACTAAATGTTTGACATAAATTGGACACCCCCAAACCCTAAGGTGCGAGAGTACTGGCTTATGCCCTGTCCACATCTCATATGGCATTTTGGAAATAGACTTACTCAAAACCTTATTTAGAATGTAACAAGCCGACCTGAGCGCATATCCCCATAAGAAAATAGGCAGACCAGCAAACCCCATCATGGATCGAGCCATATCCAATAGGATCTGATTTCTCTTTGCAAACACACCATTATGCTATGGTGTTCCAGGAGGAGTTCATTAGGATAGAATCTTATTCTTTCCTAGATATGCCAAAAATTTGCTAAAAAGATACTCATCCTTCGGTCAGATCGAAGAGTTTTAATACTCTTTCCAGTTTGCTTTTTTACCTCATTATGAAATAGTTTGAACATTTCAAATAACTCTGACTTATGTTTTATTAAATAGACATACCCATACCTTGATAGGTCGTTCGTGAAGGTTGTGAAGTAGAAATATCCATCTCTAGCACTTGAGCTCATGGATCCACATACATCAGTATGTATTAGACCTAAGAGTTCACTATCTCACTCATTCTCTCCAATAAAAGGTGACTTGATCATCTTACCAAGAAGACAGAACTCACAGGCCAAAAGTGATTCACAATTATCGATTTCAAGAATTTTTTCTTGAGCCAACATGTTTATTCTATTCTTGTTGATATGACCAAGTCTATAGTGCCAAAAGTGAACTTTTGACATACCATCAAATCTAGGGCATTTACCAGAGGATTGGACCACGTTAACAGTTTATGATAGTAAGTAAATATCATTATTCAATTATCCAACATAAACTATAACACCATTCAAAATAATATTATAAAAATTTTTTTATTGAAAATTGATAACTATTCTTGGCTAAAAGGCCTACAGAAATAGCATTCAATAAAAAAATTTGGACACAAGTGACAATCACTAGGAATAACTCTATGAGAATTGATTACAAGGTTCATAATTCCTAAAGCTAGAAGGAAAACTTATCTTCCATCTCCAACATTCATAAACCTCTTGCCTTTCTCAAATCTCCTACTGATATGCAAACCCTGCATTGAATTATAAATATGATAAGAGCTTTCAGTATCTAATACTCTGATAGTGGTATCACATATAGAGAAGTTATAAGATGTCATCATATAATTACCTTACCTAGCAATAACTTGCTTCTTCCTCGGCCTGTTCGGATCTAAGAAGGCAATGTACTGAGGATAGTTCTTCTTTCAATGCTCTTGCTTCTTACAAAAGAAGCACTCCACCTGACTCTGGTCGAACTTGCGCTTCTTAGTTTGATCTTGTGCAGACGTCTTAGCATGCAGTTGCACCTTCTTATTCTTCTTCTTCTTGTTCTTCTTTCCTTTCTTAGAGGGTCGACGATCAGAAGAAGACCCTCCCACTATATTCATCATCTTTTTGTGGAGCTGATGATACTTCTCAAAGTTCTATAGTAACCCTAATAAACCATGGTAGTTCACTATAGGTTTTGTTATTCTAAAATGAGTAAAGAAGGGAAGGAAGGACTTGGACAAAAAATTCAGGATTGCATCATTGCCGAGTTGCTCATGTAGGAGAAAGCCCAGCTTATTCAAGCGCTCAATCATCTCGATCATGTACAATACATGATCGGTGACTGACGCCCATCCCTCATCTGAGCATTAAAAATGGCACAATTAGTCTTGTGCCTCTCAACGTCGTCAGACATGCCAAAGAAGCCATTCAATATTTAAAGCATCTTCTATAACTGAGCATTTTCAAACTTGTAGCTAAACTCGTCATTCATCGCCGCCAGCATAATGTAACGAACGGTGGTGTAGTCGTTGAGCCACTTCTAGTAAGTATCTTTGATCGTCCCTCTAACATTCAGGGCTGGCTCCTCAGGTGTCGGGTCAGTCAAAACATACAAGATCCGTTCATGCTCTAGGATGATTTTCATCTTTCGATACTAGCTATCGAAGTTGGATCCCATAAGTTTGTCATTGTCCAACAATGATCAGAGTGATAGGATAGTGACCATATCTACATTAAGAAAAACTAAATCTAATTAGTATATGAATTAATTATCTTAAAGACTTGGACTTTAGTCTATTGATTCTTTCACTATTTTATACAAACTAGTAGCCTCTACCTCTAATTTGAGGAATTACTTTAATTTCTTAGTGGGTACTAGAATCTCCATAAACTACATACGAGTCCAACTTTGGTTGGTTAACCCATGTGTATCTATGAGTAGATTCATAATCAATTATTTCTCTAAATAACTTCTAGTAATTTAATTTTATCCTAAAAACCTAATCAGTAGTCTTTGACCTTCACTGAAAAGATTCGATTAGGTCCAACCATTAATATGATCGTATTTGATGCATCTGACCAACAAATGATCAAGCTCGACTTTGGCCAGCCAACTTGACTACCATTAGAAAGATATGATGAAATCGTCATATTATGAATGATAATTTCATTAGTTAATAAGCACCAGGCTTTTGGACCTCCAATGATTATTAAATTAATGAACCCATTATCACTCAACTTAATGGGAGGCTATGACTTAGTTATCATCATAACTTTATCATTTTTAAGAATCTAATAATTTTAGAGGATTTGATTAACTCATTTTAAGAAGAGAAAAGAGAACCAACGAATTTTGATCCTTCCACTAACTTCACCAAGTCAGATAAAAAAGGATCTAATTAAAGCTGACATTAGGAGCACCTAAATCGATCACACTGATTTACCTAATTGATATTGGTGATCCTAAATCACCAAGTGATCTAATCAAAATCTAATTCATCAGGATGGCTAGGTAAGTGAGATCAGTGGAAGGGATATGCCATTGACTCATCAAAGATCAGAATTAGTGCAACTCACTCCCAATTAAAAATCACTAGTCTAAACCAAAAGGATGCTGGGTTCGTTAATTGAAATTATGACAAAGTTGCCTTAGTTGTTTTAATGAAGTTCAACTGTTACTCAAGGTCGGCCAATAGTCACGATTAGACATTGTTGAAACACTTGATATTATGGAGAAGTTGTCGCCTATCTTGAATTGTAGGTCAGAGCCAGACAAATATTGAATTCCCTTGCTAAAACTCACCAAGTTGAAGTTCAAGATCAGGTTTTAACAAAATCTGCTAACGTGATGATATTGTCATAAAGCCTAAGCTGAAGGTTGGAGTAAAGATGCTTAGCTGTCATACAAGTTCAGACATTGACAGGAAGTTACAGTCATTTATGGGATGAGTTGCCCTTGATTGAAGTTCTGAGCCAATCGACTTTGGAGGCCGACCCTCTGGCGCTTAACTAGGATAGGAGACTTATTTAGTTGATCCTCAAATTTGATTGCATCTTGAGCCTAGATGGCTTTTCAGGAGGTCAGCAAGGTTGGACCTTATCGGACTTTGACGGAAGCTATTTTACCTCCAATATTTGTCCTCCTACTTACAAGTTCAAAACTCAGAAAAAGAAAATACCATTATTTATGATCATCGAAGTCCAATTTTGCTTTTCTGCCTTCAAAATGTGACATTTTTGGATTATTCAAACCAGCATGGAAGCTTCTTTATTATGGAATAACATGAGATGACCTGAATTTTGAGATTTCCCTTGGCGTGGAGCTTAATCGTATGGCACCATAATGGTTTTATCTGACATCTACAACCACAATAATGGGGAGAACATGTGGAAGGCTGGAATTCAATACTGATGATCCACAATCATGACAGTTCAGAGTACTATTGTCTATTTAAACCCCTTCTTTCTCTCTCTTTTTCATTCTGAGTTTTTTTTTTCCTTTGTTTCTTCTTCTCCCATCGCCTTCCTCAACTCTAACTATCTTTGCCCTTCTAGGATTTTTTGGCTCCGATCATCTCCTTCCCATCCATCGTTGGTGACTCTGATAGTCACATCAAGTCCTCTACCCCTTTACGTTAGTGTTTCAACTCCCCCTTTTGAGTTTGGCATCTTTTTTCTACTTTTGGAAGTCTGTTTTGGGTTCCACCATTCTTCTTTTGGTTTTTGAAGGTTTTCCCCTAGAGTTTCCTAGATTTTTGATCAATTTTACCTCATTTCTTTTGATCCAAAATGTCATCTCATGACTTTGAGTATTCTTAGTTTTTGCCTTCTGAAAGCTCATCCAAATCGAACTCTCCAAATCCTAGAACCAAGGTTGATTCTGTCCTTAGAGATGAAACCAGGCCGACCTTCATCCCTAGGACCATCACCACAACCATTACTTCTGAAGACCTTTCATTCATCCAAACCCGATACATAGTTCCCCTTGAGTACGAACTTGAGCTACTAGGATCGGATGGAAAAATTTATTCTCCTCCTCCTGATCAGCTGGGTCTATACATAGAGGCTCTGCGTGCTAGGCTTTGACTGTCGATCCCTATCTTTGTACTTGAACTCTTCTATTTTCTCAATATTTCTTTGTCTTCTATAGTCTCAGACTCTTTCGTTTCATTATAGGATTCTTAGTAGTTTACTTTCTAGCTAAAGTTCAGCCTACGATTTCTTCATTCCAATCCTTTTTCATCTTTAAGCATCACCCCACTGCTAAGGACTAGTGGTACATTTCTTCCCAGTTCGGCAAGAAGGGGTTGATCAAGGATGCTCCTTCTTCTATTCATAACTAGAAAAAGAAATTTCTTTTTATTGCTAACCCATCAATTGAGTGGAGGCATTCTTCTTGGGGTCAACTTAGAGAATCAGTCCATAAGGCTTCAGGGTTAGAAAGGGGTGATCTTGAGTTTGTTAAAATTTTAAAGGATTACAAAGTGCCCCCATTAACTAAATTGTTGTCCGATCAGACCCTCTTCAACCTCAGTCTGAGCCCCGCTAACCCTAAAGCTATTAACTTATACTTCCTTTATTCTTTTGTCTCTGCCTAACTTTTGCTTGTTTTCATCGATAGAAATGACCCTAGAAGAACTTAAGCTGCTAGAGGCGGATCGCCTAAAGAAGAGGAAAGGTTCAAGCTCGATCGGTCCCTCCAAGAAAGCCAGTGCTTCTAAACTAAGCCAGGCTGCCTCCACTCTCACTACTACACCTTTAGAGGTCAGAGCGACTCTGCCCACTTCGAATACCTCCATCAGTACTACTGCTCCAACATCTATTGCTACGAAGATGAAGAAGGCCAAGGCAAAAAAGAAAGTAGCCGTCGCCAAGAAACTCTGAAAGCAAAAGTAGATTGGAGAGCCAAGCTCTAATGATATTGACTAGGAGAAGCCTACTCTCGATAGTTGGAGAGTAGTTTGGTCCCTTGTCGAGGGATGCATGCTATCGATGAAAATCAAGAGGATCCACCAATTGAGTTTTCAGGATCACAAGAAGGATATACTTGCGACCTTCGTCGAGGTAATCATTTTATCATTTATTGAATTCAACTATATCATTATTTTTATGATAAAAAGACTAACTTCATCATCTATAGTTGGGCCACTACATTTCTGTCAGCATCGAGTCAATTAATAATAGCAAGGTCGAAGCTTCCAAGGCTTTGAAAGAGGCTGATGCAGCCAAAGCTGAAGACTCCGAGGCAAAGGTTGAAGTTGAGCATCTTAAGGAGGCACTCAAAAAAGTAGAAAAGACTTTGATCAAAACAAAAAAAGACCTGACCTCAGAGATTGAGAAGAGGAAAAAGGCAAAGGCTGAAATTGAAAAGGTTTGGAGGGATGGGGAAAAGAGGGTGGCGGAGACCAAACTGACAATCATGGAAGAATTAAAAAGTCTTCGAAGAACTCAGGAACATCAAAGTCCAATTCGCTAGGGAGGCCTACGATGTTGGTTTCAACACTTGCCAACAAAAAATTTTGGAGCAGTATCCTGAATTAGACCTTGACTTCCTAGAAGAGGAGTCAGAAGATGATGCTGACCCTGCTCAAGCCAAAGTCAATACTTCCACTGTCAGCCCTTCTACTATCGATGATCCTTCTACTGCCGACGATCCTTCTTCCGCTGGTCCTTCTGCTGTTGGTCCTTTTATTGCTGACGATCCTTCTACTGCTAGTCTTTCTACCACTGGTCCTTCTACTAATGTTCCAGAACCTGCCGAGGCACCAACATCTATTGAGGTCGGACCAAGTTCTCTCATTGTTCTTCAACCAGAGGTCGGAGACCACCTTTTCCTTTCTCCCTTGTACCTAAATATCTTTCAAGTAACGAAATTCAAATTTCTCATATCCTGTCTCGTGTGTTATGATGCATTTGCAAAATAGAATTTTGTTTATAAATATTATGGATGAGCTCAATCATGGACCGCTATTGCTCCTCTACCTCAAGGCATTCCTCTTATAATTCAAATAAAATTTTGAAGAAAGGGTTACTTCAAGCTAACAGAAAATTAAAATAGGTTGAGAAGGGGAGCTCCATACATCAAAGGAAGATTATAAGGCAGCCTCCACCAAAATCAATCGCTTATGCCAAGCTTCAAAATAGGCTTTTAGAGATTACATTTCGAAGAAGTATCAGCTAGAGCTCCAATGAGTCTCTAAGCAAGCTAGCTAAAAATCTTGATCTCTGACTGCCAGAATTAGTTTCCCTAAAGCCAAACTTAGCCCATGAGAAGATCCAGCTTTTAGACAAGAAATCATATTGGTCTCAGAAGCGAGAAGAACACGGTTGGGATTGGTCCAAGAGATTTTTCAACCTTCAGAATCAATTCCACACCGTAGAAGAACAATATGATGAGTTAGGTTGGAGCAAGTAAATTTTTGATCTCAAACAGCAACTTTAGATAGCCAATGAAGAGTTAGCCTAGCTTAGAAATGTTCAGGCCGATTTAAGGAGCTATTTAGATGAACTTGCTTCAGCCAAGAACAGCCTTGTGAATCTTATCGAGGTTTATGGCAAGAATAAATTCGAGCTTCTTCAACTTAAGATCCAGATGAAATATCAAGAGAACACTATTAAAGATGTCAAGGCCGAATCGGCCGTATTTCGAAAAAGGCTGAAAGAGTTGCAGGATGAGGCCACGAGAGCTTGGGATTTACTTAAGGAATATTTGGTAGAAAAAGAGAAGTACGAAAACCAGATAAGAGATCTAAAGAACTCCTTAATGTTGGTTAGGGCCGGTATCAGAAGATTTACATAGGGTTTTGTCTTCCTCTTTGCTTTTTGTAATTGGTATTAGTGACCATTGTAATGACTTTATTTAATAAAATGCTCCTCTTTTGCATCATCTTTCTATGTCGTGTCTTGATTTTATGTTTGTTGAACTTCTTGTTATTAT
This sequence comes from Cocos nucifera, assembly GCA_006176705.1. Lineage (NCBI taxonomy): Eukaryota > Viridiplantae > Streptophyta > Magnoliopsida > Arecales > Arecaceae > Cocos > Cocos nucifera. The sequence goes on along the minus strand of QRFJ01001328.1, from coordinate 48,270 downwards.
TCTATGCTCAAAGTAGACTTTACTTTGAAACAACAATTTTCATTCAGTCCTTCTCAGATCCGTTTCTCTTATTTTTGAACAAGAGTCTTTCAAACTTGCTTAAGAACAAAAATATCCTCTTATTTAAGAATCGAAGGTCTTCATATATCTCGTAAGGATCTTCATCCTCATTAAGATGAGGTTAACCTTTTGTTTAAGAATCAGAAGCCTTCACCCTTATTAAGACAAAGCTTATCTTCTGTTTAAGAATCAGAGGCCTTCATATCACTCATAAGGGTCTTCACCCTTGTTAAGATGAGGTTAACCTTTTATTTAAGAATCGGCTTTTACCATTGCTAAGATGAGTTTAATCTTTTGTTTAAGAACTGGAGGCGTTCATCCTCGTTAAGATGAGGTTAATCTCCTATTTAAGAATCGGAGGCCTTCATCCTTATTAAGATGAGATTAACCTTCTATTTAAAAATTAGAGGCCTTCAACTTCATTTAGAAATAAAGTTTGACTTGATCATTTCCTACGATACTCAATTGCATAAAAGATTGGAATGTTAAAATGAAAAATTTTTATTGAAATGTGGCTATTGATAGTACACTCATAGATTTTCGAAATTCTAAGGTCGAGGTAGCGTAGCTCCTCTAAGCTCTTTTATGTAGTAAGTTCTTGGCTGAATAATTTACTCAACTTCATATGGACGTTCCCAATTTAGAGTGAGCTTATCTTAATTCTATGGTTGAGAAATCTCTGCTCGACATAGCACCAAGTCTCCAACTTTGAATATCTTACTTTTGACTTTAGAATTATAATACCCAGCTACCTTCTGTCTATAGGCTGCCATCCGAACTTGAGCTTTCTCTCATTTCTCCTCTAGTAAATCAAGATTTATCCTAAGATCTTGTGAATTGTTTTGTTCATTGAAGCTTTCAACTCATGCTGAGGGAAGTCCAAGTTTGATTGGAATAACTGCTTCAGTTCCAAATGCCAGAGCAAATGCAGTCTCCCTAGTAGGTAACCTTTGGGTAGTTCTATAAGCCCAAATGGTATAATTCGTCCACCCATGTTTCTTTTGCTTGCTAAAGTCTTGCCTTTATTCCTTGTAACAATATTTGGTTAGTCACCTCAGCTTCACCATTTGCTTGAGGATGGGCCATGGATGTAAAATGATGATAAATGTTCAAATCTTCATAAAATTTAGCAAATTTTGCTTCTATGAATTGGTGTCCATTATCAGTGATTAATGTTCGAGGTAGACCAAATCTATATATAATAAATTTTTAAACAAAGTCTTGCACTTTAGTTTCAATAATCTTTACTAGAGGTTCAGCTTCAACCCACTTTATGAAGTAGTCCACTGCCACTAAGAAAAATTTTCAGTGTCTGGACATCATGAAAAATGGTTCGAGTATATCCATACTCCATTGTGCGAATGGCCAAAGGACACTTAAGGATGTGAGTAGAGAAGCTGGCTGCTGTTGAATATTAGCATTTCTTTGACATCGATCATACTTTCTTATATGATCAATTGAATCCTGTTGCATGGTTGGCCAATAGAACCCTTATCAAAGCAACTTATAAGATAACGACCTTGCTCCAAGATGATTCCCATATACTCCTTCATGAACCTTTTTTAGGACATAATCAGCTTCAGATGATCGAAGGCATTTAAGGAGTGGCAAGGAATAAGACCTCTTATATAATTTGTTTTCATATAAGATGTAGCAAGAGGTCTAGTTTCTCAACTTTTGAGCTTCTTTAGGATCTCTAGGAAGGATGCCATCTTTAAGGTACAAAATCAGTAGATCAATCCAGTTGGGTTCATGGTCCACTTGCATCACTGTCTGAAGCTCCTCCAAACTTAGTTGTTGAGGAATTTCAAAGAAAACTTCTTTTGGCAAATCATTCGGAGCCAAGTAGCTAATTTAGATAGCAGGTCTGCTCTTAAATTCTCTACTCTTAGAATTTGCTAAACATTAAAAGCATTAAAGTCCAAAGTTAAGCTCTTTATCTTTTCCAAATATTTTTTCATGTTTTCCTCTCGAGCTTCATAGCTTCCTTTGACATGTCGTACCACTAATTATGAATTATTATAGACTTTTAAATGGTCTATCTCCAACTCCTTAGCTATTTTTAGTCCCACAATCAGAGTTTCATACTTTGCTCCATTGTTGGTTATAAGAAATTTAAAGTGCAATGCATATTCGACAATAATCCCTTCTAGACTGATAAGGATCAAGCCTGCGTCCGCTCCAGAAGCATTAGACAAGCCATCAACATATAAGGCACAGAAATATTTAGAAAAATCTGCTTTCTCTTCAAAGAAGCTTAGTTGAAGATTAGAAGTACTAGCTTCTTGTTGTTTAGGCTCGGCTCGATCTGGAATAGTGCTACCACAAAATTGGCAAGTATTTGAGGTTTAATAAAGGATCGAGATTGAAACTTTATATCATATTCTATAAGCTCAATTGCCCATTTTGCAATTCTCTTAGTGGTATCAGATCGATGAAGAACCACTTTTATGAGTTGATCTATGAGAATTATTATTGTATTTTTTTAAAAAATAAGATCGGAGCTTTCTAACTGCAATCAACAAAGTATAAGTTAGCTTTTCTAATTTAGTATATCCTGATTTAGCATCTCTCAGGATCCGACTTATATAGTAGATCATCTTTTGAACTTTATTCTCCTCTCTAATTAGGACAGCTTCGATGGCCACAAGTGATACTACCAAATATAAGAATAACTCTTCATCAGATTCAGATTTGGCAAGAAGGGGAGGGAGCTGAGGTAGCTTTTTAGTTCTTCAAAGACTTGTTGACATTTAAGGTCCACTAAAAATTCTTGGGTTGCCTGAGCCCTTGAAAGAAGGGCATATAGCATTCTGTCGGCCTTGAAATAAAATGGTTCAAAGTTGCAATCTTTTCCATCATGTGCTAAACTTTTTTTATTATTTTAGGAATGGCCATCACTTGAATAGCCCAGATCTTCTCTGGATTCATCTCTACACCACGCCTTAACACCATGAATCCTAAGAACTTTTTTGTGATCACTTCAAAAGCATATTTTATTAGGTTTAGCTTCATTTTATACTTTCAGAGAGTGTTGGATGTCTCCTCTAAGTCGGTAATGTGATTCCTTGAAAATCGATTTTTGATAAGCATATCATCCACATAACTTCTATGTTGCAGCCAATCTATTCTTTGGAAATTTTATTCACCAGGCGTTGATAGGTCGCACCAGCATTTTAAGTCCAAATGACATGACCCTGTAATAGTAAAGACCATGGTCGATAATAAATGCAAATTTTTTCTCATCTTTAGGTACCGTCCGGATTTGGTTATGACCAGAGAAGGCATCCATGAAGGTAAGAAGCCATGGCCCAAGATTGCATCCACCAATTGGTCAAATTGGGGTAGAGGGTAGTTATCCTTTGGACAAGCCTTGTTCAAGTCAATAAAATCTATGCACATCTTGAATGGAATATGCCCTACAAGCCAATCAAAATATGTATTTTGATGGATTATTCTTTTATCTTCCAGACTCATGAAATAATAATACTTTTTAAATAAATAAAGATATTTATATTTCATCATATGCTGTGTCTTAATTATTTATGATGAACCCCATAGATTCGGGCTATGATTTTAGAGTTATGATGAAATCATACCTATGAGATCTAAAATCTTAAAATCCTAATCTAAAATAATCCTGATCGATGAAATATTAAGTTGGGGATCAATATTTCTGAAATGACTGGCACATCCTATGTATTCTCAATGAAGAGGGTGATTGATCTCACAATCACTTGTGTATGACACTAATATAAGAATATGGGTGCTCATTAGAGAATGGGTTTACTGAATTGATCCAACTTGAGAACATCTAATGGAGTTTTATCTACTTGTCAATAGATGTTTTTCATAGTGGGAGTTGTGCATATAATCTTTTGACCTAAGACTGCCATAGAATCTTATATGCATCAATCCATATTTTGGTTTATACTCATTCATGACTTAGTCATGTATGGGGTGTTCTTGATATATGGTGGATTGCATATGAAGGTTGTGAGCAGGTTAACATGGGACGATCACTCCTAGTAAGAGGAGATCGTATCCTACTTGCTTCAATCGAATGATGATTTAGAAAGATTTTGATCAAAGCATGATGAAAATTAGAAAAAATTTCTAATATTTTATTAATCGAATCATCATTATAAGATTGAGAGAAATATTAATATGATACTAGATTTGAATGATTCCATATCCAGAGTCATATTCGGAATGCAAGATGATCGTAGGATCAAATTGCATGATAACATTCCACTGGAGGATATTTTTTGGTATTTTCATCAAAATTCTATTTCTTATAGGTAGACATGATATGTTGCTAGATGTCAATCTTGTCTTGTGAGTTTGATCAAATTAAAAAAATTAATTTGATCATCAATTAGAAAGAGTTCTGATTGTTCAGATCGGGTCAGCTCGATTTGACTTAAATCGGTTTGGTTGAGTTCTAATCAAATTAGGTCAAATCACACTAGGATCCACTGCTAGCAAGATATGGAACCCAATGGATCACACATAAAGAAAATTGATCAAGGGTCTAATTGGATTAGATTATATTTGCAAGTTGAACATGCTAGTACATATTGCAAATCCTAGCACCTACATTTGAATCAGACTCGAATTTGGTTCTAATTTGGGCTAATTAGATCCAATTTAAGCCAAATTAGATTTGGTCCTTAATTGGGTTGACCCTTGGCTTGTTGACCAGGGGATTGGACATCATGTACCAGCATTCCAGGTGCTAGAGATTCTCTCTCTTGTGCATGGAGAGTAGTTTATGCACTAGGGACTCTTGGCGCAAGAGATTGGTTGGTGCCCCTTCTTCCTATTTCTTATCCAAATTATTTTTTATGTAACATTATTGCATGGTTTTTAGATCTGAGAGGAGGTGTAGAAGAGAGTCCTTCTGCTTATTAAACTCCTCATTGGTTGTTTGAAATTTCGATAAGAATAAAGTTCCTAGCCGCACCCTCTTTGAATTGGTGCCACTTGGACCAAGAGTCCAAGTGGTTTTGGACTCTCATTTTTCTCCATGGCTTCTTCAGATTGGTGCCTCCCTTATGGGCTATTAGATGGCCATTTTATCTATCTTGATCCTTGATGATTGGTGCCACATTATAAACCTTCGTGACTCTTGGAAAAAACAACATAGAATTTTATTCTGAAGAGTCCTTCTACTTTAAGCAACTCTTGGAATTAATTCTACGTATATTCACATGTCCTAAGATTTTAATAGGGCATGAGTCATCTGATGGGGCATAAGATAAGGTAGGGAATGGGCACAAGAAATTGGAGAAGGCACCCCTATGTGAATTATAAACAAGGGGTGTGCGTCGGGTATTTGATTCATCTTGGTCTTTTCTTTCTTGCAACCCTCTCTAATTTGTCCAATTTCTCTCTTCGTTCCCTTACTAAGACAAGATCCTAATAAGGACAAGGAGACTTCTTTAGGATAAAGGTCTAGGAAGAGAGATAAGGAAGACAAGGAAAAAAGAAAGTAAGAAAAGAGAAGGCTAGGAGGAAGGAAGAAAGGCTAAGAGGATCTATCCAAAATTTAAATTCTTGTAATAAAAATTTAATTCTAGGAATCAAATTTGAGAAGGTGTTAGAGGCTTGATCAAGTTTCCGTGTGCATCAATATTAGAGAGTGAATACGTGGGCACCTGGTGGAACCCTTGCCGAACCTCTATCGGAATTCAGACTTGAATCAAGGTTTAGCGATCCAGGTATGATTCTATAGCATAAGATTATCCTATAAATGCATGTTATGTGATTTGAATTTAATAATGTGGTCCTGGATTAGGGTTTGATTTTAGAATTTCATATGAAATGCTTTGAAATCTATGCTTCCACTCTGGTCATAAAACCCTATAGTGGTATCAGAGCCTCCCTTATTAGGTTAAATCATTTGTCCATATGCTTATAGTTTTATAGCATAATGTTTAATATGATATGATCATGTTTGATTGTTTATAATTAGATTATGATTTACATCATTCTGTAAGGTTACCCTGGTATAGTGCTGCATGTCCATTATGTGGTAGATGGTTGTCCTAAAATGATGAAATCTTATATGACATGCTATTTTGTTAATATGAATGCTTACAATTTGTCATGTTTGATGTGATCAAAATATACAAATGCTTCATATGAGATGATATGATCACTATATTTATGCTAATTTAATTAGAATGTGCATAGAAACCAGTTAATCTCTTTATAAAAATTATATTAAGTTATAGTATAATTAACCAATAGCAGAACCAGTCTGAAAATATAATTGATTGATCGGTGTCTAGGAAAGTGGTTCATGATTAGTAAAGAGAATATGGTTTCTAATTGATTTCGTTGTCTGACCTGACCAATTTATTGATGTCTAAGAAAAGCAACAGGGGGACCACCACCTCTCTTCCACTTACCTGGTTGATTAGATTAATTTAATTCTTGATTGGGGTGCTTAGTGTTATATTCACTATATGAAGGCCTTCCTTCATGCTAGGTCATTATGATATGATGAACCATATTAGGTTTGTTATGTAACCACAAGACCTATTATGGGGACTAACATAATATTATTCTGGTGCATTAAGATGCTTACAACATTTTTGGATATAGTGCTTTATTGAATAACCATAAGGGCAATTATATTTGAATTTGACTGTATAAAAATGAAGGGTCCAACTTAACTAAAATATTATAGTTTGTTGTGCAACCATAAGACTATTAATATTTTAGAGGTCAGAATTATATTGAAAATTGCATGAGATGCAATTGAAAAGTATTGGTGCAGAATCTAGTTGACATCAGATTAGATTGGAGCTAGGAAAGACGAGGTCACCGCTAGTGACCTACAAGATAAGTCCTGACTGGAGATGGGGGTGGCTCTGGCAGGATCCTACGATGAATAAATCAGCACTTCTAGCTAACAGAAATGGACTGCTCAAGAATGAGAGTAACAGAATAATGAGAAGAAGAAGAGAGCTTTGAGAGAAAACATATCTAGAGGATCCCTTATATAGGCAAAGCTCATAACAAACTGATGGTGATAGCCATAACTATCTGGTGGTGGGCTGTTCGGAACCACGTGGAGTTTGTTACAGGGGGGTAGTATCCATTGTCGTGATGTGCCAATCTATTGGGATTTGATAGATGAAGTTTGGATGGAGCGGCTATTGATAATGAAGAGCTTTATTCATAATAGTTCTAGAGAAGTTTAGACTTTTTTGAGATTGTCTGTATATTGATTGGTTTGCCTTAAACTGGAAGCTGAATCTACATAGAGGACAAGGTCCATCTAGACGATAGTAAGAAATTCGACTGGAGGGAGCCCCTTGGATGATTGGAAGGAGCTTGCCTGCTGACTAAAGGAGATCGACTGGGAGGGAATCCTTTGGGTGACTAGAGGAGTTCATACAAGGTTCCAAACACCACGAAGTTAAGACCCGCCATCTATGGTAAAGCATTGAAGTTTGCTTAGGGAGAAGCTCTGCCAATCTGTGGCTCTTGCCATGAGATCCAGTTTGTGGTGAAGAAATTCAGCCTGAGGGGGATTTGGTTAGATGGGGGTTTTGCCGGCTTCAAGATCGGTCGGGCCAAGTTATGCAAGAATTGAATGTTTAGCCAGCTGCTTAAGCGATTAACTTCACTACTCTGGTTCATTTAAAAGGAAGCACGACTAGAGCCAGCCACTTGTATTGAAGAAATCTGGCTGCTCTCATAACCTGCCACCAAACTTATCTTGGGCGAGATCCGCCACGTGCTATGGGCTCAGGAGTTTACTCATGCAGCTTAGAGGATCGGTCGGTGGGTTGAAGATTGGCTGCCGTGGGACCATCTTGGGACTAGACTTTGAGTCTAACTTTGGCAGGAGCGGGCTCGACCACAACAATAGTTTTTCCACTTTCGAGTTCAAAGTTCGAAAGAAGGGAGTAGAAGAAAGGTGACTGCCAAAGTCTTTTCTCAATTTTCGTGCTAGTAAGATGGATGGCCTTGGCATTTTCTACACCAGTATCGATACTTCTTCAATACGACTTAACTTGAAAAGACAAACTTTTAAAATTTTTGTCGAAGTGCTGCCTAAGGTTCTGCTCGTTGCCAACCCTCTACCATGATGAGCAAGACATGTGTCAACCTAAGATCGACCAGAGGAGACCTATAATCATAACTGCCTCAGGCTCTCATGGATATTTAAGCTCATCTTCTTCCTTCAGAATTTTAGTTTGCCCGAGTTTTCTCTCTTTCTTCTGGTCTTCATCTTCTTCCTGCTTTAGAATATCAGCATTTTTTGCCATTTCCTTCAATTCCTAGGGGTTCTCCCACTCGACTTTAATCAGGCTTGCCATCTCTCCACTCTTCCCAATCGATTTAGATTAGTCCCTAAACCCTCCTTTCGGTTATTCCTATCTTTTTGCATCTTTGTCCATTCGATCTTTTCGAAAGAGTCTTGAATCTTATTTTTCTTGAATTTTTTGGGGTTTTTTCCAACTTCATTTGATCCGTATGTCCACCGAAGGATCTTGGTCGACTTATTTCAGGAGTTCAACCTATTTGGCATTGATGGATCCATCTTATAAGAACTCCAAACCCATAGAATTATACTGACCATCCTTCATTCCTGACACCATCTCTTATTAACTTAGACATGAAGACTTTTCTTTGATCAGGATCCAATTCGAAATCCCTCCTGAATATGAACTCGAACTTCCTGGTCCTAGTGATCGAGCCTGCTCCCCTCCTCCAAGCCGAACCTGCTTGTATATCGAAATCCTCCATGCAGGACTTTGGCTATCCATATCTCTTTTTGTAGTCAACCTGTTTAAGTTTCTTAACATTTTCTTTACTACTATGGCACCGAACTCATTTAGATTCGTCATAGAATTTTTTTCTTTGTATATTATGGCCGATGTCTTACCTACCATCTCTCTATTCCGTAACTTCTTCACCTTCAAACATCACCCCATAGCTAAAGATTGATGGTGTGTATCTCTCTAGTTCGGCAAGAAGGGGTTGCTTGAGGGCACTCCTTCCATACGCAACTAGAAGGAGAAATTTTTTTTTGTTTCATATCCTTCCTTAGAGTTAGGACTTCCTTCATGGGGGGGAATAAGGAATTCGACCTGCCGAGCTCCCGGGCTTAAGAAAAAAGATCAGGACTCGATTGATAGATTGAAGAACTTTCGAGCATCTTTGATTTTCAAACTCCTGGATGATCAGACCTTATTTAATCTTAGTCTCAGTCCCCTTGATCTAGTAGGTAGTCTTTCTTAGCTAGGTAATCATGCAATGTTCTTTCATCTAATTTTAACTTTTTTTCACCGCAAAAATGACTCCTAAAGAATGAAACCGCATAACAAAGAAAATCAAATCCCTTAAGAGGAAGGATAGCACTGCTAGGGAACCTTCAAAGAAGGCTCGCGTTGAAGATCCAGTCTCGACCATGCCGATCTAGACAGCACCTGCCCTAGAATTTGATGCGGCAACACTGAGCCCGGCCATGCTTGATGAAGTTGCTCCTAAAGGAATCGGATCTAGAGTTTCATGGGTAGATCTTGAAACTTTTTCAAGATCATGTAGCAAAAGACTTAAATAAATTATTTATTTAAATAAGTATGAAAATATCCTAGATCTAAGATTTATTATATGATTAAGATATGATATTAAACTAAAAATCAAAAACATAAAGAAAAGATTAACATGTTGATCTCATCAATATGCTATAATACTACATCTAATGTAGCTATAGAATAATAGGTTAGATTTAATATCTGAGCAAGTTAGATATTCTAACTTGCTGATCCAGACTTGAGAATGAAGTCATGAGCCGCACATGCGTTCGACCTATAGGAGTTATCCACACGAGTCCACGAACATGATCTAAGATTTTGATGCACGAAATCAGCACAACATGCTAGTACTATGCTGATCTTTCTTCGACGATCGATTCGATGTTTGCTTTTTCGAGACTTGGACTCTTCAAAATATTAAAAGAAAGAAGAGAGATTTCAGATCTGAGACTCTCTCAAAAAAAATCTCAAAATGAGGAGGAGAAGAGAAAATCAAAATAGCACTAGAAGAAGACCCTATTCTTCTTCTCTTTTCTCTCACCTAGATGCCTAGTTTGGTGTCTATGGAACCCCAATGCCCAAGAACCTTCTCCTTTTATTTTGCACACCCCAAAGCTCTCCTAGAGGTCTGTGTTCCATAAAAAAAATTAGGCCAAAATTCATCCTAAATTTATATAAAAAGAAGAGTCCTTGTCTAGGTCAAAAACAAGGAAGAACTAGTTTTGGCAAGAGGTTGGGGCGCCCAACTCTTGGGCACCCCTCCTCTGAATTTTTTTGGTGAATCTAGCAAGAATACTCGCACAAAGAGATCCTTTCTCACCAAGGAAAAGGAGAGAAAAATTAGGAGAGGGGGTGGCACCTTTTGGGATGAGTTTAGGTTTGTTAGGATTCTATCTCATAGAATCCAAAATCAAAACAAACACCATCTTTGACTTGGTCCTCCATCCAAATACCATATGAGAAAGAGAGGGAAAGAGGAGGCATGCGTGAAGATTAGGGAGAGAGGTTTTGTCACATAAAATAAAGAGAGAAAGAGGGTGTGGGGCATGGAGGGCTAAGGTGGCGCAAGGTGAAATCCTAATCTCACTAGGATTCCATCTATGACTTGGTTAAACATGGTTTCTCAAACCAAATTAAATCAAAACCAAGTCAATCAAATTAAATTAGGTTCTAACCAAATTAAGAATTTAATTAAATTATATTAAATTATATTTAATTTTAATTTAACTTTTTAATCAAATTAGAAAATTGGGTTGACCCAAGTCCTAGTTGAACTAGGACTAGTTTTTCATTGCACTTGGCTTATCTAATAAGCCAATTGGACTTGATCCAATCAAGTCTAAATCAAATTTAATTAAATCATATTTAATTAGACTTAATCTTAGTTTTTTGGCTTAATCAAATTAAGCCAATTAGGAATCAAATTGCTAATTGATCCTCCTGCAACACTTGCACGAGGTTAAACATCAATTATATTGATTGTTTAACTCTAAAACGATTCTCAATCATTGATCAACCATCCGATCAGATTGTGAGCTCTAATATATGTGACCTCATAGGTTCGAACCTAAGTGATAGCAGCATAGAAATAAATTCTTGAATCAATCGAAGTAACCATCTAGCAATGATATCCGACGGTCCAATAGGTCGAATGTGTAGAATAACATCCTTAGAACCCATGCAGATATAGTTTCTATATAATTCAACCCCTTGACCAATATGCTCGTAGGACACCTCAAAGTTCAACTATCAACTCTGATCAGGTTGTCCACATTATATTTCAAAATATCTAATCCATCTGATGGATTACCCTGGCTAAGGTTTTGCTAGATATTCTTCTCCAACTCATGGAGTGGTCAATTCCATCTTGATCACACTCTGACTTTGCAAGTACTTAACTATGCCCAGAAGCCTTCCATTACTAAATTAGAAATTTTGTTAGTCTGGTACCAAAGCATAGTGAGTTGCTTACAAGTCACCGAGGTGATCTCAGGTCTAAGTGACACTTATATCTATATCCCATCAGAGACATTCTCAACAGTAGAATACTCTAGAGTTGGTCACGTTCAATGATGATGTACCCATACATTTCATCTGTATGCCATACCTGTATCTCCACACTCCTTGGTTAAGAGGATAACCAACCTATATGACATATAGTGACCTATGCTCGATAGATGTTGCCGTTCTAATTAACAGCCTATCATTTGGTCATGAACAGATTTAAGGACTAATCGATAAATTCTCTCTTTATCAAAGCTAAACTATCCTAAGGACTTCATCACAATAATGAAGTTTGTTAGAAGATGAATACTTTATGATGAAAAATATCAAAAATATATTTTATTTATTAATGAATCAATTACAGATATAATGTAGTTCAACCATCAACAGACTGATGATTGGCTTTAGAACACATTTTCTAACAACTCCTACTTATCCTAACGCCACTCGACACAGTATCTAATACCCATCTTCAACTTGTGGTTGTCGAACTCCTTTATCGCCAAGGCTTTAGTGAAGGGGTTGATCAGGTTCTCCTTTCCATCGATCTTCTGAAGGTCGATGTCACCTCTATCCACAATCTCCCAAATCAAGTGAAAGTGGTGTAGAATGTGCTTTGTCCATTGGTGTGCCTTTGGTTCTTTCGCCTAAGTAATGGCACAAGTGCTATTATAGTAGAGCAGGACCGGACCATCAAGGGAGGATGCTACTCCAAGCTCGATGATAAACTTCGTTAGCCACACAGCTTTCTTCATGGCATCTGATGCTGCAATGTACTCTACTTCGCAAACAGAGTCTACCATAGTATGCTGCTTAGAACTCTTCTAGCAGATAGCTCCACCATTTAGTATAAAGATATATCCAGACATGCTTCTGCTGTCATCATAGTCAGATTGAAAGCTGAAGTCTGTAAATCCCATAAGTTTCAGATCTGACTCTCCATAAACCAACCATTGATCCTTAGTATTTTTCAAATACTTAAGGATGGTTTTAACCACTTTCCAGTGGTTTTCTTCAGGGTCAGACTGGTATCTAGTCACTACTTCTAGTGAGTATGCCACATTTGATCTCGTACATGTCATGGCGTATATGATAGATCCCACTGTCGAAGCATATGGGACTCTACTCATATGCTCTCTCTCTTCAAGAGTTATTGGATAATTTTTTTTAGAGAGAGAAATTCCATGGTCTACTGGGAGAGCTCTTTTTGGAATTCTCCATGCTGAACCTCTTCCGCACAGTATCTATGTACTTAGACTGGGATAACCTAAGCATCCTTTTAGATCTAACCCTATAGATCTTCATACCAAGGATGTAGGATGCTTCATCCAAGTTCTTCATGGAGAATTGTGATGACAATCAAATTTTTATTCCCTATAGTGCGGAGATATCATTCTCGATTAAGAGAATGTCATCCACATACAAGACAAAAAATACTACTGTTGGACCATTTGCCCATTTGTAAATGCAGAATTCTTCTCCATTCTTAACAAAGCCATATGTTTTGATCACTTTATCAAAATGCATGTTCCAACTCTGAGATGCTTGCTTTAGTCCATAAATGGATCTCTGAAGCTTGCACACTATGGATATGAACCCCTCAGGTTGTATCATATACACCTCTTCAGTCAACTCTCCATTTAGAAAAGCTATTTTCACATCCATCTAATAAATCTTATAATCCAGATGGGCAGTAATTGCAAACATAATCTGATTGGATTTAAGCATTGCCATAGGAAAAATATCTTATCATAGTCAATACCATAACATTGACGCTATCCCTTGGCAACCAGACGGACTTTAAAGGTTTCTACCTTTCCATCTGCACCTCTTTTTCTTTTGAAGACCCATTTATATCCAATGGGTTTAACCTCTTCGGGTGGGTCAACCAATATCCACACATCATTGACCTTCATGGACTCCATTTCGGATTTCATGGCCTTAAGCCATTTTTTGAAATTAGGTCTCTACATAGCATCCATATAGGTGATCGGATTCTCATCATTCTCATCAAGTTCGATGGGATCACCGTCTTAGACCAAGAAATCATAGTATCTATCCAGATGATATGGTACTCTATCGGATTATCTTAATAGTACAGATGCACTAGGCTCTGATTTGATCTAATCAAATTCGAATCAGGTTCAGCTATAGGTGTCAGTTTTTCTACCTATTGAACTTCATCAAGTTCAACCTTAGAAGCAACAGTTCCTTCACCAACAAACTTCTTTTCCAAAAAGGTTGCCTTAAAGCTGACGAACATCTTTTGTTCATCAATATGGTAGAACTAGTATCCTTTGGCCTCTTTTGGGTACCCTATAAATGTACACTTTTCAGACCTAGGTCCAAGTTTATTTGTAATTAATCATTTGTCATAAGTCGGGCACCCCCAAATCTTAAGGTGTGAAAGTGCTGGCTTACGTCCTGTCCATATCTCATATGGAGTCTTAACTGTAGACTTACTTGGAATCCTATTTAATAGATAATAAGTCGATTCAAGTGCGTATCCCCTAGAAAGATATTGGCAAGCTGGCAAAATCCATCATGGATTGGACCATGTCTAATAGAGTCTGATTTCTTCTTTCAGACACACCATTATGCTGTGGTGTTCCTAAAGGAGTCCATTGGAAGAGTCTGATTTCTTCTTCTAGATATGTGAGAAACTCACCAGAAAGGTATTCTCCTCCTCGATCAGATTGAAGAGTTTTAATACTCTTTTCAGTTTATTTTTCTACTTTACTTCAAAATTGTTTGAACATTTCAAAAGAATCTGACTTATGTTTCATCAGATAGACATTTTCATATCTAGATAGATCATCTATGAAAGTGATGAAGTAGACACATCTACCTCTGACATTTGTGCTCATTGGTCCACATACATTAGTTTGTACTAGACCTAAGAGCTCAATGGCTCTCTCATCTTTTTCAGTAAAAGGTGACTTGGTCATTTTACCAAGAAGATATGACTTATAAGTTGGAAGTGATTCACAATCACTGACTTCAAGGATTTTCTCTTGAGTCAACTTATTTATCCTGTTCTTGTTTATATGACCTAGCCTATAATGCCATAAGTAGATATTTGACACACTATCTAATCTAGGATGCTTGCCAGTGGAATAGACTACGTTAATAGGTTGTGATAACATATACACACCATTGTTCAAATATCCATAGAAAATAGTAACACCATTCATAATGATATTACAAACTTATTTTTTTATTGATATTTTATAATCATTTTTGGCCAAAAGGTCTACAGAAATAACATTCAAAAAGAAACTAGGATAGAAATGATAATCACTAAGAACAATGATATGGGACTCAAATATAAGTTTCAAAATTTCTAAAGTTAGAACTGGAATTGGTCTTCCATCTCCAATATTTAGGAATCTTTCACCTTGCTCGAATCTTCTACTGATCTACAATGAATTGCAAATATGGTAAGGGCTACCGATATTCAGTACCCAGTCAGTAATATCATAAATAGAGAAATTGCAAGGAGTTATCATATAAATACCTTACCCAGCAATAGCTTGCTTCTTTGTCTGCCTGTTCGAATTTAGAGAGGCAATGTACTGAGGATAGTTTCTTTTTCAATGCTCCCGCTTCTTGCAAAAAAAGCATTCAGCTTGACTCTTATCGAACTTGATCTTTTTGGTCTGGCCCTATAAAGATGTCCCAGTCTGAACTTGCACCTTCTTGGCTTTCTTCTTCTTGTTCTTCTTTCCTTTTCTAAAGGATCGAGAACTAGAAGATGAACCTCCCACTAAGTTCACCGACTCCTTGTGGAGTTGGTAATCTTTCTCAAAGTTCTGAAGTAACCCCAGTAACCCATGGTAGTTTACTTCAGGCTTTGTCATTCTAAAATGAGTAAGAAATGGAAGAAAGGACTTGAGCAACGAGTTCAATATTGCATCCTTCCTAAGCTATTTATGCAAGAAAAAATCGAGCTTGCTCAATCGCTCTATCAGCTTGATCATGTATAATATGTGATCAGTGATAGAAGCACCATCCCGCATTCTAGCATTGAAGATGGCACAACTAGTCTTGTGCCTCTCCAAATCATCGGATGTACCAAAAGAATCCTCCAACACTTGAAGCATGTTCTTTGGCTGAGCTATCTTAAATCTATGACTAAACTCATCGCTCATGGTAGCCAGCATGATGCAGCGCACCGTGATCCGATCACTGAGCCACTTATGGTATGTGTCTCTGACTGTACCACATGCATTGGCAGCTGGCTTCTCAGGTGCAGGATCCATCAACACATATAGGATTCATTCATGCTCTAGGACCATCTTCAACTTTCAGTATCAACTACCAAAGTTGGGTCCCATCAACTTATCATTATCCAATAATGATCAGAGTGATAAGGAAGTGGCCATATCTGCACTAAGAAAAATCATAACCTAATTAGTAATTGATTTGTTAAACCTAAAGATTTAGACTTTAATCAAAAGATTCTTCCACTATTTTTATTCAAATTGATAGCCTCTACCTTCAATTTGAGGAATTATCCTAATTTCTTAGTGGGTACTAGAATCCACATGGACTACACACGAACCCAACTTTGGTTGGCCAATCCAAGTGCATCTAAGGTTGGGTTCATAATCAATTATTTTTTAAAATAATTTTTAGTAATTAAATTTTGCTCTAGTCCATAATTAGTAGGCTTTGGCCTCCACTGAAAAGATCTGATTAGGTCCAACCATTAACATGATTATACTTGGCCCATCTAACCAATAAATGATTAGGCCTAATATTGGTTGGCAAACCTAACCATCATTTAGAAAGATGTAGCCAAGAAATCATATAATGAATGATAATTCCATCAGCCACAAAGCACTAGGCCTTTGGGCCTCCAATGATTATCCAACTAATGGAACGATTATCATCCACTTAATAGGAGGCTATGATCTAGTTATCACCATAACTAATTCATTTTAAGGATATAATAATTTTAGAGAATTTAATTTTTAAAGAAGAATAAAGATAAGATGAACCAGCTTATCATGATTCTTCCACTGACTTCACCAAGTCAGCTTAAGGGAGACCATTAATAGGCTGGTCAAGGAGAACCTAAATCAGTCATACTGATTTACCTAGCTGACATGGGTCAGCTCGAATAGTCAAGCGATCCGATCAAAATATAATTTCACTAAGAGGCTAGGTAAGTTCGATCAGTGGGAGGGTCTGCCAAAGCTTGCCTTAGATACCATAAAAAGTGGCTAGGTAAGCGGGCTACTAATTAAAGATCACTGATCTGGTTTACCTTAGATACCAACTGATTTAATTAGTTTCAATTAGATCAACCTGACAGTTCGTGCTAGACCTCGTAGCCAAGAATCAAGTCCATCTCAGGTCTCATTAAAGACATGGACTTGACCAACTACAATTATTGTAATTGATCTAGAGAATCCTTGACCTAATCTAAGATAATAATTGATTAGATTTAGTCAATTCTCTAATTAAGTCCATTCTTTAATCTAACCCTGAGTCTAACCTAATTAATGGATCTAATCTCCACTAACCCATTTAACCCAATGTGCTATGATTTGTGTCTTAGGATCTTCAATTTATAATCCTAGATCCTAATCAAATAACTTCTTAATTCTTAATTAAGTTTTAGGCTGAGGGTTGGGGTTCAACTTTTCGAAAATAATTTTCATATTTGTAAAATATTTTTACAACATAGTTCTATCAACCAAGTTGCATATTTGATAATCAAAATGCAAGTAACATTAACATGAATCTACTTTAGATCTAATCTACTTTTTGAGATGCAAGGATTTGGTGCATGATTTGCTGATCGATCTTGGTAGAAAAGTCAGGGTGTATGATGGTTATGTGACAGGCAGGGAGCGCTGGAGTGCTCCAATAGCGCTTTCCTGGAGATGCAGGACTGAGAGAGGCTCGACGATG
Organism: Cocos nucifera; assembly: GCA_006176705.1. NCBI lineage: Eukaryota > Viridiplantae > Streptophyta > Magnoliopsida > Arecales > Arecaceae > Cocos > Cocos nucifera. Next base: position 30,724 of record QRFJ01001328.1, on the reverse strand, counting down.
CAGCAGTCGAGGAAGATATCTCAGTAGAGAGCATCAGGGTTCTCTAGGAAGATGGACAGTATGGGACTGTTGATGAGAGGTTTCCTAAGGAATAATGGTTGAAGGAAGGCTAAAAAAATGACTATACGTTCTTCGATGTCTGGAAAATGGGAAAGTAGTTGGAGATATATTCAATGGTTCGATCAGAGCATGGATTTGCGAAGCCTTGAGAGTGATGGAGATGGATGATCCATAAAGGTCCAGCAGGTTAGGGCTGGGCGGCTATAGAGTGGTGTAGAGATAAGTCAGAGAGTGCTGGAGTGCTGTAGGAGCACTTTTCTGAAGATACAGAGGTTGAGAGAGGCTCGATGGTATAGCAGTCGAGGAGTGTATCTCAGTAGAGAGTGTTAGTGATATCTCAGGAAGATCAGATGCAGGTCTCAGGAAGAGCTAGGGGTCCTCAAGGAGTGCTAAAGGTATCTCAGGTAGCTGAAAGTATCGTGGATCAGATTTCTTCTGCAGGAGAACCAGGAAGAGTTACGGTTCAGCTGAAGGATGGTTCTTCGGGTGCAATTGAAGTGATGGCTGGTATAGGGGTAGAAGAGAAGGACTAGGGTGGAATTCCCTAGGGTTCGGTTGCTGGATTCAGAAGAGTTGGATGAGCTCTTGGATTTTGAAGGTGCCTACAGGTTGTAGAGGTATCTGAGATGGCTTCGAAGAGAGCCATAGAGCGCGGAGGGTTCGAAGGGGCAGTGATGGTGTTCGAGGTGCAGCGGTAGGCTCAGTAGTGCAGCATTAAGTGGTTAGCCTCGAGGGACTCGATGATAGAGTTGACTTCTATGACATCAGATGGACTTCAGATATAGGTGGAGCTCCGTAGTGGTGGCTTCATAAGTGGAGAGAAAATTTGGTATGAGTTCAGAGCGCTGGTGATGCATAGTTTCAGGTGGAGCGGCGCATGCAGGTGGACAGGCATAGCTCTACGAAGATCATGTCAGGTGGTACAGCATGTGCAGGTGCAAGAATGCTGTAGGTTCTTTAGAAAAGTCTAGAGAAAGTGATACAACTGCTAAGCAGAAGGAGTCCTATAATTTCAGGATGATCCCAAAAAGCAAGCACAGATCTTCAGCGGTGGAGGCGGTCATCCCAATGGCCTTAAGGGTGCACAGCAGCTGAAGAGAATTGGTGGAGGCGATGATTGCATAAGGGGCTGTCGAGTGCGTAGGGACAGTGGGATCGTGCAGAAAGTCATTGCTGAGGGTTTGCCAAGGCTTGAGAGCACCAAGGTGGAGATTGTGAGGATTTGTAGTGCTCCTAAATCTTGATAGGCCATAGAAGGAGTCAGGGTGTTGGCTTCGGAGATTCCAGGGGTTTGGTTGGTGCTTCAAAAATTTAAAACATAAGGTGAAGCAAGGAACCAAAGTCGGAGAATCAAGACTGCAGAGAGAAGATTTTCTACAGGTTAGCCAGCTCAGTCCAAAACTGGATTGGCTAAGTCTCAGTGCATAGGCAAAATAGAGGGCTATGCATTCAGGACTGCTGGCATGGCATAGAACTAGCTGGCTCAGTGTTGAGACTGAGCCGGCTTAGTGTACAGGCAGAGACACTAAGCCAGCTCAGTGTGTAGGCAGAGTTACGCAAGGGTCTATTTTGGACTAGGGTCTGGGATTATCCTAGGGGTCTTAAGGCCTAGTTTGAGAGCTCTTAAGGGGGCTAATTCATGTATGGGTTGGGTCTAGATCCAGAGGATGAGAGCATGAGAGACATGAGTCTACATGGGCTCGGTGAGTGCTTTCATGTATTGGGTTAGCCAGGGAGTTTTTTGATCGGGCCTAATGGTTATGTATAAATATATAGGTTGTATTAGGATTTCAGAAAGCTGTGGAATACAGATCTTTTCTTTCTTAACTCTCTTCTTCTCTTCTCTCTAGAGTTGCCGCCCTAGGGTTCTTGAAGAAGCCCTAGCGAAGGGGGGCGTCTCTCTTAAGCCCAAGGAGGGAGGTGCCCCATCATAGATCCAGGTGAAGGATCGGTGGTTTGCTATCCATAAAGAACATCACAGATTTCTTCAGGTCCATGCTAAAGATCAGGAGCTTCCGCAACATGGTATCGGGGTGCTTGTGATATCAAGGATGATTGGCGTTCGAGCGATATCATGGATCTACAATTTGGTATCAGAGCTAGGTGATGCCTGGAATGTTGTCGTCGATAATACTAAAGCTCCTGAACTTATAGCTACGATCTCCGAACCTGCTCCTGAACCTGAGGTCGCGAAGGATGTGCCGACCTCGTCTGCAGTTGTGCCACCTGAGGTTCAAAATTTTTGATGATTATACATTTTCCTTCGTTTTCTTTTCTTTTGATGTATTCAAACATCTTGTTAATGTAATGAAAGTACATACTCGTGATGTTTGTTGTTCAGAATTCCTCTAGCGAGCAAAGCCCCTACCCTTCTTCTCCGATCAAGGCCACGCTGTTACCTGAGGGCGTCCCCTTGAAATTCATTATAAGAAACTTAAAAAAGAAAGTTCATTAGTTAAAAAAGAAATTGAAGAAGGTCGAAGGTGAACTTCAAAAGTTGAGGAAAAGTTGCTTAGAGTTAATGATCGAGGTTACTCGCTTACACTAAGTGCATAAAAAGAATTCCACGGATTATATCAACAAGAAGTAGCACTTGATTGAAGAACTCGAACAGGAGTGGAAACTCTACAGCGAGAAGGTTTGGGCCTTGACGTGCAAGGCCAGCTCCATTGAAGTCAAGCTCAACATGACCAAAGAAAAAATCCTATTATTGGAGGGGAGCTCACCTTGGTCTTCCGATAACGAGCGGTATGATTGGGATTGATCGAAGAAATTTTTGGAGCTCCAAAAATAACTTCAAGACATCGAAGCCTGGCACAATAGTTATAGAGTATGCTGGGCGGAGAAAATTTCTAGACTCAAGCATGAGCTTAAGATGGCCAGAGATGAATTGACTCATCTTTGGAAGCAATCGACCGATAATTAGGAGGTCGGTGTTAGGAGAGAGTCAGAGCAACTTGCTTCTTTAAGAAAGTTGTTTGGCAATCTTTTTGAGTCGTACGAGAAGAAGAAGGCCGAACTTCAATAGCTAAAGATCCAAATGACCTATGATCGACAAGCTGTTAAGGATGCGGAGGCTGAGTCAGAGATCCTAAGAAGATAATTGAGGGAGTCCAGAGATAACTTCTAGTGGGCTGACAAATTGTTTATAGAGAGCCTATTGAAAAGGAAGGAACTCGAAGAAGAAATTATTAGTTTGAAGCAATCTTTGGTGATGGCAGGGGTCGGTAGTCCAAAGTCCGAAGGTTCAGATTCTCCTTCTTAGGACTTTGTCCATTTTACTTTTTTGTACATGGTCTTGTAGACCTTTACTTTGTAATGAACTTCAACTTTAATGAAGCAATGCTTCCTTCACTCATCTTTTTGCTCTGCTTGGATTCGATGTTTGTTGACTTCTTCATTTTCTTCATTTTTCTTCTGTCTCACATAACCGAAGGTCCTCTTACATGTCAAAATGAGGTCCTCCTCCTGTTCCTAACATAATTGATCCTTACCTTACCCCCCTATCAGGATGAGATCCTCCTTCTATTTCGATGGGGTTGGTCTTTAACTTTGTTAGGATAAGGTTCTCCTCCTATTCCTAACAAGATCATGGGAATATAAAAGGGCCGTTGAAAGGACCTCCCTCCTACTCCTGTCTTAAATAATCGAAGGTCTTTATCCATGTTAGGACGAGATTCTCTTCCTACTCCTAACACGGTTGGCTCTTATTTTATCTCTCCATCAGGATGAGGTCCTCCTCCTATTTTTGATGGGATTGGCCTTTATCTTTATTAGGACGAGGTTCTCCTCCTATTCCTAATAAGATCATAGGGGCACAAAAGGGCCATTAAATGTGTTAGGGTATCAACACGCTTTGGTACCATTCGTTAAGGATTTAGTACCAGTAGATTATGACAGGAAGAAAGAAGAAAACAAAATAAGAAAACAATCAAGTACGTAGATTAGCCCAAAGGCTCGCCTCCATGGGACATGCAAAGCTTCACTATAAAAGAGAAAAAATAAGTACAAGAGAAGAACACCTACTCTCAACTCACTGTACACAAATCTCTCTCAACTAGAAGCTATCCTTACAAAAGTTCTCTCTGAATCCTAAGGAGACTCTCAAAAGCTACAAGATGCACTGCCCTCACAGCCTTCATGCCGAATTCTATGCATCTATTGCTCCTCTTTCTCGTGGGTTGCACATGCTAGGTGCTCTACCAAACTCCTCTTGATGGTGCTTGAGCCTCTTTACATGCCTCTCATGCCACCGTGCGACCCCTCTGCTCCACAGCACTCAATCCTTTAAATAGGATGAGAATCCTCTTCTAAGCAGTTCGTAGGAGTCCTAACAGGGCTCTTTCTCCTAATATGAGTCGAACATGACCTTGATAGAGACTTGGAATATTTTTCAATCTTTAGATCATGACTGCAGCCCTCCATGGCCGTTGGATCTTGTGATCCATGCACAACTCCTATAGATCCCTTGGATTAGTCACAATCCGAGTCCAAATAGAAAATTTCATCATGTTCTATTTGTTTTCATCGAGTCGGCTCTATCAGGGGTCGAGTTGGCTCGACTGTGTCTTGCCCAAACTCCTACATTCTATCTACCTGAGAGAGCTGGCTCGATGGTGGTTCGAGCTAGCTCGATCTCAGTCCGAGCCGACTCGATCCCATATCCGAGCCAGCTCGACTGCTTGCAGATACTAATTTTTCTTTACTATGGATTAAATTCGAAGTGTTAAATCCTAACAATCTCTATCTCAACTCGACATTCGGCCTCCACCTAATTTTGAGAGCTGGTGATCCATCTTGCCCCCATGCCTTGGAGCACGCCTGCTGATCATGGTTGGGCAAATATGGGAGTCGAGCTAGGCTGCTCGATCCCACCTCCATCAATGGCTGTGTCCACTCTGACCAAAGATCTACTCGCAGAAGTCTCCTGCAGTAATAAAAATTTCACTCTGTGACATCGCCTCTCATCCTCTCGAGTCTTCCGTCTCGTGCCTGATCTACCTCCACCTAGAGCTCCACCTCACACTGGACTTCCTCTAGCTCTTGAAGCTCCACCTCGCACTGCACTTCCTGCTAGATAGTAATGTTCTGTCATCTTCTTCTTTTCCTTCAATATTATCCTATCGCCATGCATGACCTTCAAGATTCTATCACTAGCTACCCACCTATAGCCATTTGAATCCAGTCTGCTCAGTGAGATATTCCATCTAAAATTGGGTATATATCGAACCTCCTCCAACCTCCTCACTACATCATCATGTGCTCTCCAGCTAACCGTTCCAATGCCTTTGATCGCATAGCTCGATTCATTCGATAGATAAACAGTACCCTCACTATTTTTTAGGGAGTCAAACTACTCCTTTCTACGGTAAACATGATATGTGCATGCAGAATCTAAAATTCATTGTCGGAAAGAAGTAGATACCTCGTTAGATATCTTTAGGACATCATCCTCTAACTCACTACTGGCCATCGTTGTAGTAGCCCTCATCTGATCCTTGAATTATGGGCAATTCTTGATACGATGCCCCAACTCATTACACCTGTAGCATCTTATCTTGCTTTGGTCCCTCATCTCGGACCTAGATCATCCTCCTCATGATCCTCTGCTGCTCCATCTACTACCTCTTGCTCCTCTAAAAATCGTCAAAGTTGAGCTACCACATCTGAGTTCAAAGCTGGGTTCTTCCTCCTAAGAATCTCGATCTAAAGTATCACTGCAGTAAGCTCATTCATCTTGATGGTGCTCTTTTTTACTAGAAAAGTAGTCACCAAGGACTCATACAAAGGGGAAAGCGATGCTAGTAAGACCAATGCCTTGGTCTTCTTCTCAACTTTTTCGCCAACATTGAGGAGGTTGGTGAGGACCTTTTGAAAGTTGGATAGATGCTCCTACATGCTCTAACCTTCATCCATCCACAGCTAGTAGAACTGCTTCCAAAGAAATAGCATGTTGGTGAGCGACTTTGTCATGTACAACTCCTCGAGCTTCGACTACAGTGCCATCGAGAAAGTCTCACTAGTACATGGATCACGACATCATTTGCTAGGTACAAGCAGATCGTGCTCACCACCTACATCAGGATCTGCTTCTAATCCTTCACCTTCATGGTAGTTGGCATCTCATCGTTTAAGAGGATTTTGATCAATCCATGTTGGATGAGGACATCCTTTACCCTTGTTTGACACAAGAAGAAATTGCCCTTCCCATCGAACCTATCAATCTCTATCTTGATTGCACTTGTCTTCTCCATATTCTTCGATCTCTATCACCACTACTACAATCTGCACTTTGGTATTGCCTGGGCTCTGATACCAATTGTTGGGGTATCAATATGCTTTGATACCACTTGTTAAGGATCTAGTACCAACAGATTGCAATAGAAAGAAAGAAGAAAATAAAATAAGAAAATAATCAAGTATGTGGATCAGCTCAAAGGCTCGTCTCCATGGGGCATGCAAAGCTTTACTATGAAAGGAAAAAATAAGTACTAGAGGAGAACAACCACTATCAACTCACTGTACAAAAATCTCTCTCAACTAGAAGCTATCCTCATAAAAGCTCTTTGAATTTTAAGGAGACCCTCAGAAGCTACAAGATGCTCTATCCTCACAGCCTTCATGCCGGATGCTATGCACCTGTTGCTTCTCTCTCTTATGGGCTGCATGTGCTAGGCACTCTGTCAAGCTCCTCTCGGTGGCTGCTTGAGCCTCTCTACGTGCCTCTCATGCCACACGCGCTATCCCTCTCTGCTCCATGATACCTCAGTCCTTTAAATAGGATGAAAATCCTCTTCTCAGTAGTTCATAGGAGTCCTAGCAGGACTCTTTCTCCTAATATTAGTCGAACATGATCTTGATGGAGTCTTAAAATGTTTTTTAATCTTTAAATCATGACTGCAGCCCTCCATGGCCACTAGATCCTGTGGTCCATGTGCAACTCTCGTAAATCCCTTGGATTAATCACAATCTGAGTCCAAATAGAAAATCCCATCTTATTCAATTTGTCTCCATCGAGCTAGCTCTGCCAGGGATCAAGTCGGCCCGACTGCATCTTGCTCGAAGTCCTACATTCTATCTACCTGAGAAAGCTGGCTCGATTGTGGTTCGAGCTGGCTCGATCTTAGTTTGAGCCAACTCGACCCCGTACCCGAGCTAGCTCGACTGCTTATAGATACTAATTCTTCTTTACGAAGAAAAATCCTAATTTTCCAGACCAGATTCTTTCAGATCTGATCGGATCAAGAGATATATTTCAAAACTTTTCTCTTTGATCTGAATCAGATCTAGGATGTTTCAGATCTAATTTTTATTATTCTAATAATTAAAATAAAATATAAATAAATTAAATCAGATTTAATTTACCTTAACGTAGGGTAATCCTACTATCCATTGATGATCCTGTAAGCAGCGAAAGGTTCTGGATCTAGCCACGCAAGTGCTTGGCCTCTATCGGTATCCACTCGGGCTGGATCTGGAGATCCTCTTCTTCTCTATCACATCTCCAAAAATTAGATCTGGATCTGATTTGGAGGATCTTCAAAATAGCTTTCGAAGATCAGCAGTTGTCCTTTGCAGCAGCACAGCCTTCTAGCTTTCTATCGCCTTTCTCTCGCCTAGATTGCACCAACTGAGATCCCAAACTTCTTTGGGCATGGAGAGGAGAGGGAGAAGATGAACTTGGCATGGAGGAGGAAGAGAGAGGCAGCCTTGGGGCATAGAGAATTGTTCTCCTCTTTGAGTTGGGCGCAGGGTCTTATTTATAGACTATGCATGATCCAACTCCTCTTCATCCCAACCAATCACAACCCTTTGTGAAATCAGATCTAAATCTGATTGGTGGGAATAGAGTCCCTTGGATTCATCCTTAGATGGTGCCTAAGATCAGTCAAAGTTGGTTCTTAGGAGGAGTCTAATCAGAATCCAAAAAGGAGATGGAGTCCCTGTCCAACAGGACTCCTGGGTGCCTCAAGCTTGGGATGCACGCCACCCTTGGCGTGCCCTCCTCCTTGCCAGTTTCTGGTAGGGGGACAAGCCCCCACCAGCTCTCCAATAGGTGCATGACATGTGGACAGAAGTCAAAGTGTCAATGGTCAACATTTGACCAGTCAAAGGTCAACTTTTGACCAAAGTCAAAGGACGAGAAATGGCAGGTGACCAAAAATGGCAGGTATTGTCTTACAAAATAAGACAACCCTTTTCTGACCTGGACAGGCTCCAGTCAGACCAAGTGAAGGCCTCTGATCGAGCACAAACTCCTTTGGCTCAGTCAGGACAACTATTTATGATAGTAAAAGAAGAACGTTAGGTTCAATCGAGTGCTAGCACGATTTTCTTGAACCTAATTGAATCTCATTCAGATCAATTGAACTGGATCAGTTCAATTGATGATCACCAGATTCAAACCCTTGTTTGTGTGACCCAGTTAGGTTCAGTTCTGTATGGTAATGGGATATGTCATGATCTCTATCATCGACATCATCGAAACTCCTTTCGATGGATCAGAACTCTTCTGATTCGAACAGCTAGAATGATCGATCATCTAAATCATTCTAATTGCTCCCAAAATCCACCAGTGACACCTAGCAGTATATGGTGGCAACCCATCAGAGCTGAATGCGAACCTCTTGGTGCAGCTACCTGTGTGATTAAGTTCTTCTATCTTGAGCCCCGATCAGATTAGGGTTAAGGTGAACTCGTCAAACCCTAGTTTCTGTCATATGATGTAATCATTCGATTCAAGTCCGATGTGAAAACCTAAATAGAAACTCTTTCTATTATTTCACTCTGCCATGGCCATGGGCTTCTGGACTTGATTCTCATGATCATCATAGGGCTGCTCCTCTACCACCGAGGTAGATAGATTCCATCTTGATGCAATCCAGTTCCTACAATGAACATGCTATAGCCAACATACACCTCAGGGTTTCCGAATGGCTAGGAGATCGAGTTATGGTGTAGTCAAACTATAACACCCTCAAGGTGAACTGTCGATGCACCTCAGGTCAAAGAACCAGACACACCACTGCAGCATCGAGTCAGTCATTGACGAGAAGGTAGACTTCCTAATGACTACTCGAGGTGGTCACGCTCAGTGCCCTCATTCTCTAACGAGTACCTGTACTCTCGCTCCGGTGTCTCCACACCGTAGACTCAAGACTCATCTACTAAAGAGAAGCGATTGTACACCAACCTTTCGGATCAATCACCATCCTCATGATGATCCTATGGTCGGGAGCATTTTATGAGTTAATAATGATTATTCATGTCTTAAATTTTCAACTCTTGAAAATATGAATTATCATTACCATTAACTCAAAGGATGTATCACAGACACTAAATACACATATGTGATAGAAAATAACCCATTTTATTGATTTATAGTCAAAATTATAATTTTGCCCCTAGAAGTGTATTACAAGTGTCAGCCAATTCTGGCTTCTAGGGCACATATATCTAACAATCTCCCACTTGTCCTAAAGCCAATTGGCTACAAGTCTAAGTCCCATCTTCTCAAGGTGGGCTTCGATCTTCTGTTGCCCAACGGCTTTGTAAGTGGGTCTGCCACATTATCTGTGGAGTTGACTCTCTTGACCTCGACGTAACCCTTCTCGAGGTAATCGCGGATGAGGTGGTATCGCCGCTCAATGTGCTTGGATTTCTGGTGAGACCTCGGCTCCTTAGCAAGGGCTATGGCGCCATTGTTGTCGCAGTATAGAGGAATGGCATCTGATGGCATTACTCCAATTTCTGCAGCAAACTTCTTGTACCAGAATGCTTCCTTCGCAGCCTCTGATGCAGCGATATATTCTGCTTCCATGGTGGAATCTGCTATCACGGTTTGCTTGGAACTCTTCCAGCTGACAGCACCACCATTGCACACAAACAGACTCCCAGATGTCGACTTTCGATCATCTATATCGGACATGAAATCCGAGTCTGTGTATCCCTGGACTTGGAGTTCTCCATTACCAAAGACCAACATCATATCCTTAGTTCTTCTTAAGTACTTAAGGATACATTTCACAGAAGTCCAGTGTTCTTCACCTGGATTTGACTGATATCTGCTTGTGACACTCACAGCATGGGCTATATCAGGTCGTGTACATAGCATGGCATACATGAGGCTCCCTATTGCAGAAGCATAAGGGATCTTGCTCATGCGTTCTATTTCCTCAGGTGTGCTAGGGCACATCTTCTTGGAAAGATGAATACCATGTCTGAAGGGTATTAATCCCCTCTTAGAGTTTTCCATACTAAACCTCTTTAGTACTTCCTCTATGTACATCTTCTGTGAAAGTCCTAGCATCCTATTCGGTCTATCCCTATAGACCTTAATTCCTAGAATAAAGGATGCTTCACCTAGGTCTTTCATGGAGAATTCCTTGGACAACCATATTTTGACTGTCGTCAACATGGGAATATCATTCCCAATAAGGAGGATGTCATCCACGTACAATACGAGGAAGACAACAGCGCTCCCACTGACCTTTTTGAAAGACACATGGTTCCTCTTCATTTTTGATGAAACCAAACATTTTGATCACATCATTGAAATGAGTGTTCCAGCTCCGAGATGCTTGCTTAAGTCCATATATGGACCTTTGCAGCTTGCAAACCTTGTGATCAGTATCACTGGATGTGAAACCTAGCGGCTGTTCCATATAGATATCTTCCTCAAGATATCCATTTAAGAATGCCGTTTTCACGTCCATTTGCCATATTTCATAATCGAAATAGGCTGCAACGGCAAGCAATGTGCGGATGGATTTTAGCATAGCCACTGGGAAAAGGTATCCTGATAGTCAATGCCTTCGCGTTGACTATAACCTTTTGCCACTAGTCTAGCCTTGAATGTCTCCACATTTCCATCTGCACCAATCTTTCTCTTGAAGATCCATTTACACCCAATAGGTACTATACCTTCTGGTGGATCTACCAAGGTCCAGACTTGGTTTGAGTGCATCGAGTCAATTTCTGACTGCATTGCCTCTAGCCATTTCTCGGAGTCGATATCTGATATCGCCTCATTGTAGGTTTTGGGATCATCACCATGAGCACCATTACCTACGAGGAACATTTTCTCTACTTCCTCTGAAATAATACCTAAGTATCTCTCAGGGGGATGGAAAACTCTTTCCGATCTACGAGGTGGAGGAGGTAGTGTTCTTATTGGCTCAACCTGATTTGGTTCCAATTGGTCCTTAGCTCGTTGTACTTGTGAGACTTTCTCATCAAGCTTAATCTGCTTTCCAATGCCGCTATCTTGAATAAACTATTTTTCAAGAAAGATGGCATGTCGACTCACAATCACATTGTGGTCTTCTGGAATGTAGAAATAGTATCCTAATGACTCTTTAGGATATCCTATGAATCGAGCTCTAAAGGACCTAAACTCTAACTTGTCCGCTTGTTGTCTTTTGACATGAGCCGGACAACCCCAAATTCTGAGATGACTCAGACTTGGTTTCTTACCGTGCCATATCTCATACGGTGTGGTAGGAACGGTTTTAGAGGGAACCCTATTCAGTAGATAAATTGAAGTTAACAATGAGTGTCCCCAAAGAAAATCAGGGAGGTCTGTGAAGCTCATCATGGATCGGACCATATCCAATAGAGTCCGATTTCTCCATTCTGAAACCCCATTGAGTTGAGGTGTTCCTGGTGGAGTCCATTGAGAGACTATGCCATTTTTCTTTGAGATAGTCTAGGAATTCCCGGCTAAGGTATTCACCTCCTCGATCTGATCGAAGAACCTTAATGGGTTTTTCCAGTTTGTTTTTCTACTTCATGTCTGAATTCTTTGAACTTTTCAAAAGCTTCAGACTTGTGTCTCATAAGATACACATACCCATACCTAGACAGATCATCGGTAAAGGTAATGAAGTAGACAAAATTGCCTCTAGCCGGCACATCAAATGGGCCGCACACATCAGTATGTACTAGGGCAAGGAGATCTGTGGCCCTTTCCCCATGTCCAACAAAAGGGAGTTTAGTCATTTTGCCTTGAAGACAAGATTCACAAGTTGGATATGACTCGAAAGTCAATGGACTCAATAGCCCATTTTTCTCCAATTTGTTGATCCTATCTTCTGCTATATGACCTAATCTCAGGTGCCATAGATATCTATCGTTTGGACTATCCCTAGGTCATTTGGCATTCACGTTTTGCTCGATAGTTAGAATAGGTACATCAATATGTAGCTGATAAAGACCATTAATAAGGAAACCATTTGCAATTTTATTTCTTTCATAAAGAATGTTACAATGGTCCTTAAAGAAGGTAATCACATAGCCTTCTCTTGTGCTAAGCATGAAATAGAAATCAAATTCCTGCTAGCTGCAGGCACATAATAACAGTCTTTCAAAACTAAGTCTAAACCAGATGGTAATCGAAGAGGGTATGTTCCCACGGCTACTGCAGCAACTCTTGCTCCATTACCAATGCGTAGGATCATGTCTCCATCCCTCAGCCTCCTGCTATCCTCAAGACCCTGCATAGAAGTGCACAGATGAGCACTAGAACCAGAGTCAAGCACCCAACTGGATGCAGAAGAAACCGTAAGGTTAGACTCAATAACGAGCATACCTCCAGAAGGACCTTCCTTCTTGTTCTTCAGGGTGGCCAGGTAAGTAGGGCAGTTCCGCTTCCAGTGGCCGTCGTTGTTGCAATGGAAAACACTTTCCTTTGCCATAGCGGCCTTCTTCTTCGGTTCTGCCTTCTTCTTCTTTCCACCTTCCACCTTCTGCTTTTTTGCAGACTTCTTTTTCTTTCCATAAGACTTTCTTTTGGAAGAAGTCCATTCCATAGCAAGAACTAAGCCTTTAGAACCTTTCATAGAAAGCTCAGTGGTGACCAGCATATTCATTAATTCGGCCAAGGAATTTTGAAGTTTATGCATGTGACCAGCATGTTCATTAATTCGGCCAAGGAATTTTGAAGTTTATGCATGTGGTAATTGAAGTTTATACATGGGACCAGCATGTTCATTAATTCGGCCAAGGAATTTTGAAGTTTATGCATGTGGTAATTCATGATGAATTGCCCATATGCATCAGTCAAGGATTGTAGAATAATATCGTTCTGCAGATCCAAGTCTAACTTCATACCAAGCTTCTCAAGCTCTTTCATGTCCTTGATCATCATTAGATAGTGATCTTGGACTGACTGCCCATCACGCATCTTAGTCTTAAAAAGTCGTTTCGTGACTTGATACTTGGCTACACGATTCTATTCACCAAACATCTCCTGCAGGTGAGCCTAACTTTCTCCTCCTAGGAATTTTTTGAATGGTTTGGACTCAGTCAAATTGGATTTGGCTCATCAAGAAATCCTGTATAGATTTATCCTGAACTGACTAGACCTTATTCTGGTCTGATCAAGCCTTGTCCTGGTTTTAGAAGGAAAGGATCTGGATAAGGGGGCACTAAGAGTTGGCGCCCCCACCTTTGACTTGGTCATGTGCAAGAAAGGAAAGAGAGGAACGTGCGCCCCATATTTTTCTTTGAGCAAGCACCCTAGATGATTTTCGGGAGAGAGAGAGGATGCACGCCCCTTCCTAGCATGTGCCCCTTTGAGATAACATTTAGGAGGTTAAGTGGTTGCTCGTTTAAATTTGTTTGAATGGGTCAAATAAGTATTTGAAATAATTCAAACTTGGAGAGAGAGTCCCTGGCACCAAACCACCTTTATCTAATAAGGTGGTGCATGACTAGCCTTCATTTTGTGCAACAAAATAAAGCAAAAATCTGATGGGGCATGTGGAATTAATGAGGAGTCCTTCTGCTTCTTAACTTTGACCCTGTCGAAGTCTAGAAGCCCTAGGACTCTAGGTCTATTGTTTGTCTATAAATAAGAGACCTTGCTAAAGTTTTTGGCAATTCATTCCACTACCCAATGCCCAAGCTCTACTCCTCTCCTCCATGCCTTCTCTCCCTCCTCTAGTCCCTTTCTCCCATGGCTAAGAGTTGGGCCGACCAGTACTGCAAGCATTGAGGTGCTGTCCGTGCAAGTTCAAGTTCGAAGGAGTTTCCGATCATGTGTCGATCGGATTGCGCCTGAAGATCATATCAAATATGCAATTAGGAGATCCAGATCTAATATTCAAAGATCAAATCTAGAAGAAGAAGACCTTCCAGATCTGATCCGAGTGGATACTGGTAGAGGCCGGGACATGTGCACGACTCAAGTTGGATCTTGGGATAGTAGTTAGATCATCACAGCGAGTAAATTGTTTACTCGCAAACATATGGTATTTCGATATCCCATTGCATGTTTTGTTTCAAATTTAACAATTAGATCTGAGAACCTCTTAAATCTGATCAGATCAACAAAAAAGTTTTTAAATTCCACTACTTAAATCTGATCCGATCAGGCCAATCCATCAAAACTTTCACTCACAATCTCCCAGTGATGCCTAACAGCATGTAGTAGCAACCCAGTAGAATAGAAAAGTCTAAACCCCTAGGTGTAGTTATCGTGTGATCGAGTTCTTTTATCGAGAGTCTCAATAGGATGCAGATCATGGAAACTCGTCAAACCTTAAGTATCCATCATATGGAAGATATAACTAGCTTGACTCCAATCATGAATCCTAATGAAAACTCCTTTCCATTATCATGCTACTGTGGCCATAAATTTTAGGACTCAGTCTCATAGGTAGCATAGGACTACTCCTCTCCTACTAAGACTGATAGATCCCCCATAATTGCACACCCTACTAATATAGCGAACTTACTATAGCCAACGAACACCACAAGATCCTAGATGGCTAGGGATCATATTTATGTTCTATCAAGCTATAGCAACCCCATTGTTAGCAGCTGATGCTGTTGAAAAATAGTGTCCTAAATCCTAGGATATAGATGATTGAGCTCTTTATTGCAATTGTCTATGAATTTTTCATTAATAAAAGTTATTTAGTATCTTTAATCATAAGTTGTGCATATTCTATATCGAACTCCTATGTTATGATGAAAGTCCTTAGAATTACTTCTAAATGATAAAGGAGGATTTATTGTATAGTTCTTAAATCATGTTCATGACCAAATGATATGTCATTATAGAGATGATGACATTTATCGAGTATAGGTCATTGTATGCTATATAGGTTAGTTGTCCTCTTAACTAAGGAGTGTAGAGATCTTGGCATGAAATACAGGTGAGATGTAGGAGTACATCATCATCAAATAATGACTTACCTACGAGTACTCTACTGTCAAGAGCAACTCGCAAAAGGTATGGGCATGAGTGTCTCTATGAGCTGAGATCACCATGGTGACTTGCAAACAACTCATTGTGCTTTGGTATCGAACTATCTGCATTTTTAATGAAGTGACGGAAGGCTGTTGGGTACAGTCAAGTACTTGTAAACTCTATATATGAGTTAAGATGGGATTGACCCCTTAGGACTACTGAAGATAATGCATCCTTATATTTAAATTAAGTAAAGCCTTGGCTAGGATAATCCATGTAATGGATTTGAAAGGTTGAAATACAATTTGATGACTCATTTAGGATTGACAGCAAACCCTATGTCGTCCTGAGCATTCAAGATCAAAGGGATGAATCATGATGTACTAAATCATGCAATGTAGAAAAAAATTGACCTTTAATCTAATTATTCAATTTAGAAGTATGTGACTCAATTGAATAAATAGATTAGCTTAATTAAGAATTAAGTTAGAGATCATATGGGATTAAATAGTTGACTATGTCTAGCTAGCACTGGACATGAGGTGCATGTTTAATTTCGAGGATGATTATGACCAAATCTTTGATCCAAAAAATTCATAAAAAAATAAATTCAGCTACTAATTATTTTAGATTAGATCTGATTTAATAGGGCTTAATCAGGTTGAAAATCCAAATTAGACTTGGACATGAACCCTAATCAGATTAGGGTCAGCAGTCTATTTGAAATTGGTTCGAGTTGGATTTGAATCGGACCTGAAATGGATTAAATCCTTAGAGACTGTTGCCCAGATAGACAACCCAAGAGGAGGGGGGGGTTGAATTGAAATTTCAAAAATTTAAAGTAGATATGTATGGTGATAAATGATTAAATCCTAAGTGAATCAAATATGAGAGCAAATAGAAGATACAATCAAGAGCACACACACAAATAAGAGAATTTTATAATGGTTCGGTGCTCTTCCAGCACCTACGTCCATTCTTCAAGCAAACTATTGAAAATTTTACTATAATCCCATAAGATTGTAGTCAGATAGTTTTTTTGGGCTCACTATCCAAAAATTTAGTTGATTTTTCTCTAGGTTCACCAACCACAACCTTTACATGGATCAGACAAACTAATCTGAATAAATAGAGGGGAGAAAAACCCTAAAACCCAAGTTTCAGTCCTTGTTGAAACCAAGTACATGAAAAGAGGAAAAGAAATTTTACAATTCGAAATGTCCCTTTGAATGAGAAGAAAAGTTGTCCTTGCAGTTCGTTGAAAGCCTCTTTGAATACGTGGAGTTAATGCACTTGAGGGTTCTTCAAAGCTTGAGAGAACTGATTGATTGGAGATTGGGTATTCATTCAAGAACAAAGCATGCTTCACTTTCTCTTATTTTTCTCTGATCAATTAAAAATAAGCCTTCTTTCTTTTATATCTGTAGCATTTTCTCTCTTCTGGTGATGATTGGAGCTCAAAAAAACTAAAATCCGATCGTTGGAGAGCAGCAACTAATCGTTAGGATTGAAAAAATCCAATCTGGAATGCCCCGCCAAAAGATTATCACCGAGTCTCGAGACCTCTCGATTTGTCTCGAGATGTCTCGCCAGTTTACGAGGTCTCTTGATTTGATTAGGAGAGCTCTCGCCTTCAGTCATATGAAAAATCAGCTTTTTAAAAAAAATGGCTCGCCTGAGATCGAGACCTCTTGGTTCTGAACGAGATGTCTTGCTGGAACTACGAGACCTCTTGGGAATTCTATGAGATCTCTCACTCTTAGACCACAAAAACTAGTTTTCTATTGCTTGAGATCGAGGGCTCTTGAGATTCACTCAAGACCTCTCGAAATCAAGCCAGAACTGCATTTGAGACGTGCCAGTCTACTCAAGAGCTCTCGAAAAAATTTCTGAGATATCTCGATGACTGCTCGAAGGCAATTTTGAGAAACTTTTTGTACTAATCAAGGAGATTCAATTTTTATTGAAATTCTACTTTATGTCTTTCTTATTTTGATCAAAGAACTCTTTTTCTTCTGATATTGAAATACTTAAAATAAAATATATTAGTAATCATTTTCTTTAATATTTGGTCATCATCAAAATCACTAAGGGGGTTCAATAATCTCCTCTGTTTTGATGGTGACAAAATATTAAGTAAGTCATAAAAGGAGTGTAAGCAATATGTATATCATGAACTAATGAATGCAAAATTTTTGTGCTAAAGCATCCTCTTAATGTATACTCTCATGAAATGAATAGGATTTGAATAACGTTCTTTTTATTTTGTATTTGTTCATTTCAATCATTTCATTTTCTAAAGTCCCTTTTTGTGTATGTTAGTTTGAATTGATTATACATTTGTACTTTGATTTGAATTAATTATATATTTTCGTGAATTAATTATACATTTGCATATTTCTCTTTAATATTTCTCTCCCTTTTTGTCAGCATCAAAATCACAATAATGAGAGGATCATAAAAAGGCAAAAACATAAAAATTGATTGATTTCATTGAAAGATGTAATAATACATAGATTGAGATGTATGTTGGTTTACAAAAAATGAATCTCATACCAACATACCTAAACCGAAAATCAAAACAAAAGAGATACTAGACCTAGTCCTCATCAGAGAGGAACTCAATGATGCGTTCAGAGGAAGATTTGGGTCTAGTAGAAGAAAATGATGGTACAGGAGAAGGTGATGGTCTAGAAGAATAGGTATAGGAGAAGGTGATGGTCTAGAAGAAGATGATGGTACAGAAGAGGATGAAGTTCGACTCAAAATCTACCGTAGGGTGGAAATAAGGACTTCAGTCATGGTGCACTGAACAGTGATGTTCTCTTCAAGTCTCTGTGCAATTCTGGCATTCTCGGATAGGAGTAGTTCAATCTGAGCTGATGTATTATGTTGCTCCTTCTCCAAAATTTTTAGCCTTTGGAACAATCCACTAATTTATTGGCTAAGCATTTCTATCTGATCTTCAGTGGATATTCTTTGTTCTTCAATACTTACAAAGAGTTGATGCCTCACACTGGACAGTATATCCATAAATCTTTTAGATACTTTCTGAACCACTTCTTCTACCATTCTTTTAATTAAAAGATCTTGATCAAAAGCTGAGGGAGGTGCTGGTGCAGGACAAGGAGGCACCTGAGGAAAGTGTGGGGAGTTTTGGAGAGTTTGGAGGATAGGTCTCAAAAGAACGGAACAATGAATGAAACAGGGAACCTCTCATAGACCGATTAAAAAGAGAGCCTGCAAGAATCGAGAGCTCTCATTTTAAAGACGAGATGTCTCAAAAACTTTGAGAGCTCTCGCATTTAGCGCGAGAGGTCTCAAAATCTAGTCAAGAGATCTCATGAATAACCCTGAGACTTCTCGAGCACAGGGGAAAGAAATCAGAATATAGAAGAAATTTCAAGCAAATTTTTTCTCAAATTTTTTTAAGATGGGATTGAGGGTGTTAAGGATGATGAAAGGCGATAAAAATGATCCAATAAATTCAAGATTAAACATTTTCAAAGTGGATCACAAATACCAAGTTCATCCTGGATTTTTGAGAATCTATCTTCACTTAGAGGTTTTGTAAAAATATCAGCTAGTTGATTTTTAGTTGAAACAAATTCAAGCACAATGTTATTATTTTGAACATGATCTCTAATAAAATGATGTCTAATTTCAATATGTTTGGTTCTTGAATGTTGAATAGGATTTTTAGTCAAGTTTATGACACTAGTGTTATCACATCTAATTGGTATCTTATTTTGCTTAATTTCAAAGTCTTCAAGTTATTGTTTGATCCAAAATATTTGAGCATAGCAACTCCCCATAGCAACATATCCTTGATCATTGACAGTGCTACAGAGTTTTGCTTTTTGCTATACCAAGTGATCAAGTTCAACCCTAGAAATTGATAGGTGCCTCTGGTACTCGTTCTATCAATTCTACATCCTCCATAGTCTGCATCAGTGTATCCAATCAATTCAATGGAGGATTGTTTTGAGTACCAAAGACCTAAGTTGTGTGTGTAGATCAAATATCTAAAAATTCTCTTAACAGCTAGTAAGTGTGATTCTTTAGGATTAGATTGAAATCTAGTACACATGCATACACTAAATAATATATCAGGCATACTTGCAGTTAAGTAAAGTAGGGATCCTATCGTACTTCTATAGAGCTTTTCATTTACATTCTTACCATTTTCATCTTTGTCAAGTTTGTATGAGGGGCTCATTGGTGTGCCGATCTTCTTTCCATTTTTCATGCCAAACTTTTTGAGCATCTCCTTGATGTACTTTGTTTGGCTAATGAAAATGCCTTCCTTTGATTGTTTGACTTGTAGTCCAAGGAAAAAATTTAGCTCCCCCTATCATGTTCACTCTCCGCATCAACTTAGCAAACTCATGACAAAGAATTTCATCAGTAGCTCCAAATATGATGTCATCCACATATATTTGAACCATAAGAAGGTCATTATTTTTCTTTTTCAAAAATAGTGTGGTGTCTATACTTTCTCTAATAAAATTATTTTGTAATAAAAATTTACTCAATCTCTCATACTATCCTCTAGGTGCTTGTTTAAGTCCATAGAGTGCTTTATTTAACTTATATACATGATTGAAAAGTGAGTGATTTTCAAATCCGGATGGTTGTTCTACAAATACTTCTTAAGCAATATAACCATTCAACAAGGCACTTTTCACATTCATCTGAAATAATTTAAAGTTCATATAACAGGCAAAAGCAAGTAACAATCTAATAGCCTCTAATCTTGCTACAGGTGCATATGTTTCATCAAGGTCAATTCCTTCTTCTTGATTATATCCTTTAGCAACTAGTCTAGCTTTATTTTTTACAACATTACCATGTTCATCTAATTTGTTCCTAAATATCCACTTTGTACCAATTATAGGATGATCTATGGGTCTGTTTACAAGAGTCCATACATTGTTTCTTTCAAATTGATTTAGTTTATCTTGCATGGCTAGCATCCAATTAGAGTCATGTTCAGCTTCTTCTATATTTTTAGGTTCTATTTGAGAAACAAATGCAAGGTAATCAAATGTATCCTTAAAATAGGATCAAGTTCTTATCCCTTGTGAAGGATCACCTAATATCAATTCTCTTGGGTGATTGTGTGCATACCTCCACTCCTTGGGTAGATCTCTATGATCATTAGATGCTTCATTCTCACCATCATTGCTTTGTTCCAAAATTATTGTAGGTTTATCTTTGTCTTGAATGTTATTATCCTTCAAGTTTAGGTCCATCATCTCATCTTCGAGAATTTCTGTATTATCATCAAAAACGTCTTTCTTTCTTGAAGATTGATTATTAACTTCATCAAAGATAACATGTACAGATTCTTCAACAATCAAAGAGTATTTGTTGAAGATTCTATATTCTTTGCTAGATGTAGAATATCCAAGAAATATACCTTCATCTGCCTTAGCATCAAATTTACCTAGATTATCTTTACCATTATTATGAATAAAATATTTAAAACCAAAAATATGAAAATAATCAATATTAGATCTTTTTTCTTTCCAAAGCTTATAGGGGGTCTTCTTTAAGATCAGGCGAATAGAAACTCTATTTAGGATATAACATGCTGTGTTAATGGCTTCAGTCCAAAAATATTTAGGTAGATTCCCTTCACACAACATGGTACGGGCCATATCAACTAAGGTTCTATTCTTTCTTTCAACAACTCTATTTTGTTGAGGGGTTCTAGGTACTGAAAAATTATGTTCTATGCCATGTTCATTGCAAAATTCTTCAAAGTATTTATTTTCAAATTCTATGATATGATCACTATGGATACATACCATTGTAGAGTTCTTTTCATTTGTTATTTTCTTGTAAAACTTTGAAAATATTGAAAATACTTCATCTTTATAAGCTAAAAACAGAACCCAAGTGAAACAAGAATAATCATCAACAATTACTAGACCATACTTCTTTCGTGCTAGGCTTGTGGTCCTAGTAGGTCCAGACAAATTCATATGAATCAATTCAAGAGGCCTAGAAGTTGAAATCATATTTTTGGATTTAAAACTCCTCCTAGTTTGTTTTTCAAATTTGCAAGCATCACAAATATGATCAACTTTGAAATTTAGTTTTGGTAACCCCTTGACTAATTCTTTATTATGCAATTTATAAAGAGTATGCATGCTAGCATGACCTAATCTTCGGTACCAAAGCCAACTAGTTTCTTTTATGTTAGCATTCATTGTAACTAGGCATTGGCCACTCTTCATGGCAATTTCATCAAGATTCACCATGTAGATATTTTCATGCCTAAATCCAATGAATTTTAAGCTATCATCTAAGGAACTAGATACTTTGCACAAAGAAGATTCAAAAGAGACTTTAAAACCTTTATCACAAAGTTGACTGATATTAAGCAAGTTATGTTTTAAATTATCAACTAACCATACATTATCTATAAAGATAGTAGGAGTAATCAAAATTTTACCATAGTCAATTATTTTACCTTTGCCATTATTTCCAAAGGTGGTTACTCTTCCTTCCTTTTCTTTTAGGATGACGAATTGTTGCTTATCACCCAATATATATGCCTTGAGCAGCTGCTATCTAAATACATACCACTTCTATTTTGATTCTTGGGCTGCAAGGCATTCCTACACAAACAATCAAGTAATAGTTTTAGGTACCCAAGTCTTCTTGGATCCTTTAGGATTGGTAGACATGGTTTCCTTTTGGAATCCAAATGCTTTTAATGTGCTTTTCATTAAATTTTCTAGTATTGCATTTAAAAGCCTTGTGTCCTTCCTTTTTGCATCTAAAGCAAATGATATGAGAAGTGCTATTAGAGATAGATGCAGTGAACAAATTTTTTAAAAACTTGGTTTTATCTTTAGATTTATATCCTAGTCTGACCTTATCATAAACTCCTTGTTGATTATTTAAAATCATTTATAATTTTTCAGAACTACAAGTAAATTTTATCGACTAAAGGCTTTAATTTATCCAATTCATCCTTTAGAATTTTATTTTCTTCTTTTAACTTATTATGGCTGCTAATTACCTCTTTTTTTTCTTTCAAGAGTGTTTGAATAATTTCCTTAAGATTTTTATTTTTTGAGCTAATCTTTTTAAAATCTTTCATCAAGTCATAAAAAGCATCTTGAAGCTCATCAAAGATAAAATCTGAGTTAAGAGTGGAGGATGCCTCATCATTTTGTACCATGAAATACAAGTTTGCTTCATTTTGATTTTCTTCCTCCGAGCTTGATTCGTCGCTGTCGCTCCAAGTTGCTAACATGGCTTTCTTTTTTATTCTTTTTGGCCTCTTCTTCAACAGAGGACATTCAACCCTAAAATGTCCTAGCTTCTTACATTTGTAGCAAGTGGACTAATCCCTCTCTTTTTCTTTTTCTTTCTCCTTGCAGGCTTCTCCTCTAATGAAGCTCCTCTTCTTGAATCCTTGTCTTCTTCTTTCCATAAATTTCATGAATTTTTTGATCACCAGGGCCATGTCTTCATCATTTTTTTCACTGGTGGATAGATCATCTTCTTCTTCATCAGCTATGGATTTTAGTGCTATTGTTTTCTTCTTGTTGTTGTCTTCCTCATTGTGTCGACTCATGGCAAGCTCATGTGTCATCAAGGATCCAATGAGCTCATCTAGAGATAGTGTGTTTAGATCCTTTGCCTCCTGGATGGCTGTTACTTTGGCTTTCCATGATCTAGGCAGAGACCTAAGGATCTTTCTAATCAATTCACTGTTAGTGTAAACTTTACCTAAGCTTTTTAAATCATGTATAATATCAATAAATCTTGTGTACATAATAGTGATAGATTCAGTAGAGTCCATTTTAAATAACTCATATTGGTGAACTAGCATGTTAATTTTAGTTTCTTTTACTTGATTTGTCCCTTCATATTTGACCTCAAGTATATCCCAAATTTTCTTTGTAGAATTGCAGGTGGAGATTTGGTTAAAGTCATTTGCATCAAGGGTACAATAGAGTACATTCATTGCATTTAATTAATTAAGTTTCTTATCTATTTCATCCCAATCCTTCTCCGGCTTAGGAGAGGATGTGCCATTGACAATGACTGTGGGTATGTGTGGACCATTGATAACGACACTCCATATGTCATAGTCAAGGACTTGAATGAAAATGCGCATGCGAGCTTTCCAATAGGTATAGTTGGACCTATTAAAAAGAGGTGGCCTATTTATGAATTGCCTTTCGACAAGTGAACCTCCTAGTTGGGTTGACATGATCTTTATCTCTTGATAAAAAAATCAATAATTAGTAGAGAACCTGGCTTTGATACCAATTATTGCCCAGATAGACAACCCAAGAGGGAGGGTGAATTAGGTTTTCAAAAATTTAAAGTAGATATGTGCGGTGATAAATGATTAAATCCTAAGTGAATCAAATATGAGAGCAAATAGAAGACACAATCAAGAGCACACACACAAACAAGAGAATTTTATAGTGGTTCGGTGCTCTCATAGCACCTACGTCCACTCTCCAAGCAAACTCTTAGGAATTTTACTATAATCCCGTAAGATTATAGTCGAATAGTTTTTTTGGGCTCACTATCCAAAAATTCAGTTGGTTTTTTTCTAGGTTCATCAACCACAATCTTTACAAAGATCAGACAAACCAATCTGAATAAACAGAGGAAAGAAAAATTCCAAAATCCAAGTTTCAGCCCCTACTGAAACCAAGTACATGAAAAGAGAAAAAAAATTTTACAACTGAAAATGCTCCTTTGAATGCGCAGAAAAGTTATCCTTGCAGTTCGTTGAAAGCCTCTTTGAATATGTGGAGTTAATGCACTTGAGGATTCTTCAAAGTTTGAGAGAACTGATTGATTGAAGATTGGGTATTCGTTCAAGAACAGAGCATGCTTTGCTTTCTCTCATTTTTCTCTGATCAATTAAAAATAAGCCTTCTTTCTGTTATATCTACAGCATTTTCTCTCTTCTAGTGATAATTGGAGCTCAGAAAAAGTAAAATTCGATCATTGGAGAGCAGCAACTAGCCATTGGGACTGAAAAAATCTGATCTAGAATACCCCATCAAAAGGTTATCGTCGAGCCTTGAGACCTCTCGGTTTGTTTCGAGACATCTCGTCAGGTTATGAGGCCTCTCGATTTGATCATGAGAGCTTTCACCTTTCAGTCGCACGAAAAATCAACTTTCTAAAAAAAATGGCTCGCCTAAGATCGAGACCTCTCTATTTTGAATGAGACATCTTGCTAGAACCGCGAGACCTCTCGAAGAATCCTGCGAGACCTCTCACTCTCAAAGCACAGAAACTAGGTTTCTATCGTCTGAGATTGAGAGCTCTCGAGATTTACTCAAGACCTCTCAAAATTGACCCAGAACTGCATTTGGGGCGTGTCAGTCCACGAGAGTTCTCGAAAAAATTTTGAAACATCTTGAAGACTGCTCCAAGATAATTTTCAAAAAAATTTTGTACCAATCAAGGGGATTCAATTTTTATTTGAATTTTACTTTATGTCTTCCTCATTTTGATCAAAGAGCTCTTTTTTTTTGACATTGGAATACATAAAATAAAATATGTTAGTAATCATTTTCTTTGATGTTTGGTTATCATCAAAATCACTTAAGAGGTTCAACAGAGACCCAATGCACTAGGACTCTCTCTCCTTATGGCTGACCAAGAGGAGGGGTGTTGGTTTATGCACCCCCCTCTTGTGTGCGCATGTGAGGAAGGGAGGGCGCCACTAGGTGGTGCCAATACTTCTTCATGAAGTAATCATCCTTGGATATGGTTAGGACTAAGAGTTCTAACCGATCTGGGTTTGATCAATAGCCTTAGGGCATCACCTATACAAATGGGAGGAATTCTTGGCCGCCTACAATCTAGAGAGCTTTGATTTTGTGTGACAAAACTAGGGAGAGCTAGAGAGGGTGTGAGGCAAGAAGGAGTGGTCGTTCATCTTCTTCTTCTTTAGGCATGGAGACTTCTATTAGTTGTTCCTTGGCATGAGGATGTCTCAAGGAAGAGCCAAAGAAGAGATATTCAAATCTTGTTCCTTTCCAAAAGGTGTGATGTCCAAATCTTCATCCCTCTTTTCTATGGTGTCGAGCATGCACGTGAAGTAGAGGGCCTATGCTTTCAGGTCTTGCGAGGCATCAGATTCAAGAAACCCAGTATCCACTGCACATCATAGGTATTTTGATGTTTAAAATTTTATTTTAAACTTGAATCTATTCATCCGATCCCTGACAATCTGGTTCTAAATCGGATCTTTCCCTTCAATTGGTATCAAAGCCCTAGGGTTTTGATCATATGATGCATATAATTATTCTGCAGGTTTACATCTAAGTTGTAATCCTAAAATTTTATGTTAGACATTAATATCTGATTTAAACATATTGATATAAATTTTCTGTTTTGGTTTTAATAAAAAATTTCAAGAAACTAACCAATGGTTGAAATAGTTTGTTATAAGCTTGCTATAACAGAATTTTCTTGTGCAGATTTTTTGTTAGAATAACGGTCTGATTAAAATCTGATTTAAATCAGTTTTAACAGAATCTTTTGAAGATTATTTAGGTTGCTAGTTAGCTTTAATCAAAATATGAAATAAATCTATTTTGATAGATTTTCATATTTGATTTTAAACAAAAAAATCTGCACAACATCAAAACAGGTTTAACCAGAATTTTGTGCAGAATTTTTTTCTATGTGTTCATATGAACTTTTGAATAGATTTTTTGTATAATTCTAGATCTGAATCCTTCTTTTATATGCTGTTAATCAGAGGTTCAGATATGAAATAAATGTATAATGCTATGTCCTAATGAAATTAGAAATGAAATGATCATGATTATGTGATGCATATGTTGCAATAGATAGTGTTCTAAAAGATGCCATGCTTTATGTGATGCATATATGCAATTTGGATTAGATTAATTCATATTTAATTATTAAACTATGATCTAAAAATTAGTTTTATAGATCTAAAACTATATGCATGCTTCACATGAAACCCTTGTAAAATAGTTTTATAAATTAAAACACATGTTTCACACACTTAATTTAGAATTAAGAGATCTAGATTTGAGACTCTAAGATCTAAGGCCATATTTTATAAATCTTGGGTTAATGGGTTAGCTCGGATCAGGTCCTAAGACCTAGGGTTAGAAATCATATAAATAATAGACTGATTAGAACAATTGATCAAATCTAAACAAATAGTTGATTTTGATTAGATCAATTCTTCTCTTTAGATCAATTCAATAGTTGTAGCTGATCAAGTCCATTATTTTGATTTATCGAATAGAGTGATTATGGCTCAATGACCGAGCTTGAATTATTAGGTTGATCGAATTAAAACTAATTACTATTTAGTGTCTAAAGTATGTTTGGCAGTTTTGACCGGTGGTCTTTAATTGGAAGCTACTTGCATAGATTGACCGGTGGTCTCTCATCTTTGTTGTTTCTTCTAGACATCAACTTTTGATGTCAAGATCAAAGCCTTTTCTCCAAGGATCATGGCCTCCAAAGCTTCTCACACCTCCTATTCCTTTTCCTCTGGTTTTCTATAATTTTTCTAAGATTTTTCACATTCTAAAACTGAAATGAGGCATCCTCCCTTTTATCTCTACTAGACTAGGTCAAAACCTAGTCTAATTAGGAAAGCAAGGAGGAGTTTGGTGGCTGTCCAACTCTTGGATGCCTATCTCTTGATTTTGTGCATGGGCTACCAGAAAATAATTCCCAAAAGAAAAAAAAATGGCACAAAAATCATCAGGAGGAATGGAGAAACAATTTCATAAATGAAAGGTGTTTTAAGAATTTGGGACTCTACCAAATAGAGTTCAAATCCAAACCAACTCCAAAATTTGACCAAGTCAATTTTCTTTCCAAAACTATAAAATAGTGGGCATGGCAAACTTTTCTTAGGCATGGAAAAAATCATAAAAATAATCTAGAAATAAATGTATGGCGTGGGCTTTTAGGTGGTGCAAGGAGGAGTCCTAGTGTAACTAGGACTCTTCTATTTTGACTAGATCAAAACATTTTGAACCTAGATCAAAATAATTTTGAGTCAACCTAATTAATAGATATTTCTAATATAATTATAAATCTAATTAAATTAATTAAATTATATTTAGTTCTGATTTTAATCTTAACTTAATTAGAAATTGGGTGCATTCAAGTCCTTGTCTAACAAGGACTTATTTTTTCTTATAATTGGCTTATCCAATAAACCAATTAGACTTAATTCAATTAAGTTCAAATCAATTCTAATTAAATTTAATTAATTAGATTTGATCTCAACCCAATTGCTTAAATAAATTGAGCCAATTAGGAATCCAATTGCTAATCATTTCTCCTGCAATACTTGCATTAGGTCAAACATCAATCATCTTGATCGTTTAACCTTAGAATGATTCTCAATCATTGATTAACCATTCGATCAGCTAACAACCTCTTATGTATGTGATCTTATAGATTCAAATCTAAGATGATAGTATAGAAATCAATTTTCATACTAATCAAAATGATCATCTAGCAATGGTACCCAACGTCCGGATAGATCGAATATATGCAAAGCAACATTCTTAGAACTCTAGCCCATGCTTATCATATAATTCATCCCTTTGACCAATAATGCTCAAGATGACTTCGAATAAGCTATCAACACTCATACAAGTCGTCTCTACTATGTTTTAAAATTTTACAAATTCTGTGACTCCTTACAAGGATTACCCAGGCTTAGGTTTTGCTATATTGAAACACAACAAGATATTCTCTTCTTAAAGTTAATCAGGAGTGGTCAATTCTATCTTGACTTATACACTGACTGTACAAGTACTTAACTATATCATGACTGTATAAGTACTTATACACTGACTGTATTAGTGGGAGGATCATGACAAGCTGGTTAATCTGACCTACTCACTTCTATAAATAAATCTTCTAAAATTATTAGGTTCCTAAAATGAAATAGTTATATGATAACTGGATCATAGCCTCCCATTAAAGTGGATGATAATGTGTAATCAATTGGATAATCATTAGAGGCCCAAAGGCCTGGTGCTTATCGATCGATGAATATCATTCATTATATAATCTCTTGGATACATCTTTCTAAATGGTGGTCAGGTGGGCCAACGAAAGTTGGGCCTGATCATGCATTGGTTGGATGGGCCAAGTATGGTCATGTTAATGGTTGGACCTAATTGGATCCTTTTCTGAGAAATCAAAGCTAACTGATTAGGGCCTGGGGCAAAATTTAATTACTGAAAATTATTTAAAGAAATAATTGGTTATGAACCTATCCTTAGATGTACATGGGTGGGCCAGCCAAAGTTGGGCTTGTGTACAGTCTATGTGGATTTTAGTACCTACTAAGGAATTAGGGTAATTCCTTGAATTGGAGGTGGAGGCTATCAATTTAAATAAAATATTGGGATAAACCTTTTGATTAAAGTCCAAATCTTTAAGTTTAATGAATCAATTACTAATTAGGTTTTGATTTTTCTTTGTGCAGACATGGCCACTTCTCTATCACTTCAATCATTGTTGGACAATGATAAATTGGTGAGATCCAACTTCGATAGCTGATACTAAAAGTTGAAGATTATCCTGGAGCATGAACGGATCCTATATATGTTGATGGATCCTACACCTGAGGAGCCAACTGCCAATGCACGTGGAACAGTCTGAGATACTTATTAGAAATGGCTCAGCGATCGAACTACGGTGCACTGCATTATGCTGGCTGTGATGAACGATGAGTTCAGTCGCAAGTTTGAGATAGCTCAGCCAAACAAAATGCTCCGAGTGTTAGAGGATTCTTTTGGCACACCCGATGACGTTGAGAGGCACAAGACTAGTTATGCCATCTTCAACGCTAGAATGGAGGATGGTGCCTCCATCATTGATCATGTATTGTACATGATCGAGTTGATAGAGCGCTTGAGCAAGCTCGGCTTTTTCTTGCACAAACAACTTAGAACAGATGCAATACTAAACTCACCGCCCAAGTTTTATCTCTCATTCCTTACACATTATATAATGTCAAAGCCTGAAGTGGACTACCATGGGTTACTGGGGTTACTTCATAACTTTGAGAAGGATCACCAACTCCATAAGGAGTCGGTGAACTTAGTGGGAGGTTCATCTTCTCGTTCTTGATCCTTTGGGAAAGGAAAGAAGAATAAGAAGAAGAAAGCCAAGAAGGAGCATGTTCATGCTGGGACATTAGTGCAGGGCCAGACCAAGAAGATCAAGTCCGATAAGAGTCAAGCTGAATGCTTCTTTTGTAAGAAGTAGAGGCACTAAAAGAGGAACAAGCAGAGAAAGAAGTAAGCTGTTGCTGGGCAAGATATCTATATGATAACTCCTTGCAATTTCTCTATTTATGATATTACTGACTGGATATTGGATACCAGTAGCCCTTACCATATTTGCAATTCGTTGCAAGAGTTGCAGGTCAGTAAAAGATTCGAGCAAGATGAGAGATTCCTGAATGTTGGAGATGGAAGACCAATTCCAGTGATTGTCACTTCTATCCTAGTATTTTTTTAAATATCATTTCTATAGGCCTTTTAGCCATAAACAATTATGAAATTTCAATAAAAAAATGAGTTTGTAATATCATTATGAATGGTGTTACTGCTTTCTATGGACAATTGAACAATGGTGTATATATGTTATCACAATCTGTTAATGTAGTCTATTCTACTGGCAAGCATCCTAGATTAGATAGTGTATCAGATATCTACTTATGGCATTGTAGGCTAGGTCATATAAATAAGAACAGGATAAACAAGTTAACTCAGGAGGGAATCCTCGAAGTTAATGATTGTGAATCACTTTCAACCTGTGAGTCATATCTTCTTGGTAAAATGACTAAGTCACCTTTCACTAAAAAAGATGAGAGAGTCAATGAGCTCTTAGGTCTAGTACATACTGATGTATGTAGACCACTGAGCACAAGTGCCAGAGGTGGATATCTCTACTTCATCGCTTTCATAGATGATCTATCCGGATATGGATATGTCTATCTGATGAAACATAAGTTGAATTTTTTTGAAATGTTCAAATGATTCCGAAGTGAAGTAGAAAAATAAATTGAAAAGAGTATTAAAACACTTCGATCTGACCGAGAAGGAGAATATCTTTCTAGTGAGTTTCTTACATATCTAGGAGAGAATGGAATTCTCTCCCAATGGACTCCTGAAACACCACAGCATGATGGTGTGTCTGAAAAGAGGAATTGAACTTTGTTAGACATAGTCCGATCCATGATGGGATTTGCCAGCTTGCTGATATCCTTCTAAGGATATGCACTCGAATTGGCTTGTTATCTATTAAATAGGGTTTCAAGTAAGTCTGTAGTTAAAATCTCATATGAGATATGGATAAGATGTAAGACAGCACTTTCACACCTTAGGGTTTGGGGGTGCCCGACTTATGTTAAACGGTTAGTTACAGACAAACATGGACCTA
>QRFJ01001327.1:121155-203633 GCA_006176705.1 Cocos nucifera | reverse complement strand
AAATCCTAAGAGTTGAACTGGGTTAGGATAAGTCAATTTGACTGGTGTCTAGGAAAGTGGTTCAGGAACGACTGTGCCCGAAGGAAGGTGGTTTTTAATTGGTTCCATTTGCTTACCTAGCCAAGCATAATTGGTGTCTAAGGCAAGCAACGGGGGGACTCCCACCGACCTTACACTTACCTGGCTAGTTGATTGGCTAATCCTACACTTGGAGGGCTTGAAGGTGACCTTGGCAGTTAGGAGCTGTCTAGATCTAGGATAACCCTTAGTCAGGATTGATTGACCAACTTGATTGCTAACCAACATCAAACCTAATTAAACCTAATTCTTCTCTTTCTTCTTAGTTCTAGGACTTCTTAGGATCTTTTCTTTAGAACTCTTCTCCTTACTCCTCTAAAAATAAAATAAAAATAAAATAAAATAAAAATTAAATTAAACTAACTAAAAAATATTTAAAATAATAATTAAATTAAATTAAATTAAATTAAAATTAACAAATAAAATAATTAAAAAAAATTAATTTTTAATATAATAAAATAATAAAAAAAATTAAAAAAAAAATTCTAAAATTTTTTGAACCATACATTAGGGTTACACTAATACATGCATGGTAGGAAATCACTTTTTCTGATTTAGTTGAACTTAATTGAATGGTTGATTCACATTAAACATAATAATGGCTAATATGAATCTAATTGTCCAAAAATTAGATAAAGTTGACCTTCTTGCTCAGAAAATAGATCAACTCCTAACCCTAGGTCAACAATCTCCGGCACAATTCACATCATCTTTTAATTATCAGGAGAATTATTTAATTTGTGCTAGTCCAACCCATCATGTAAGTGAATGTCCTATGACTGCACAGTTTCCATATTTTATCCAAGAACAAGTTCAAGCTACTCAAGGATACTCCAAATTGATTAATAATCCATTTTCAAATTCATATAATTTAGATTGGAGTAGCTTTAATTTTTCTTGGACATCCCAACAGACTCAGGCTCAGACCCAAATTTTACTTGAGCAAAATTATCAAAATTATGCCTATAATAATGGTCAGCCTAGTCAGTTTAACCAGCCATCATATTATAATCAACCTTCATACCCACCTCCTCAACAGACCAATCTAGCTGATGATAGATTTAACCAACTTCAACAATTAATTCTAACTCAACAGCAATCTATCGCCAGACTAGAAGCTCAAATAGGACAATTAGTTGAGTCTAACATGAGGAGAGAACTAGATCAACTACCAAATCTACCAATTTCAAACAACCCACCTAATGACTACCAACCACCTGGATTAAATTATCAATCTAATGTTTCATCTAAGAATCTTCAATTTGAGAATACCAAAGTAATTCCTGAACTTAAAAGCTATAGGATTCTTATGGACCCATACCAAGACCAGGTGAGAGAGGCTAGTACTGATGCTAGCCAAAATAAAAATTTAGAGGAACTGGTTAGTACTGAGACTAACCACATAGAAGAACCCAAGCCAGGAATTAGTACTGATGCTAGTTCCAGTTTAAATGAGATAGAAATAAGAAAAAAGAGAATAGATGATTTACCCGAGACTTATAAACCTAATGTCCTATTTCCTTCAACCCTAGAAGCTGGTTCTTCTTATAAAAATCAAAAGGCATGTAATGAAATGTCAATGGAGTTGTTTAAGCAGGATCACATTAATTTACCTCCAGAATTAAAACCATCTTTAGTCACCATTCCAGCCACCCATTGAATCAAACTTAACTCCTAAAACTCCATTCATGAGCATTTTAGAAAAAACAAATAGGAGAAATTCTTAATAAACATGGGTCTGAGAATGGAATCATAAAATATATCCCAAAAATTAACAGTGAATTATCAATAATGGGATTAAAAATCAACTTTCTGAGATTGACAATCCAAAATCATTGGAATTTGTCAAATCCAATATTCGACATAGAATATAGTGAGCTGCATTGTGTCTGGGCTGAAGACGGTAAACTTAGCGCTTGTTGGGAGGCAACCCAATATTTAGTTTTTATCTAATTTATCTTTTTAGTTTATTTTTTTTTAGAATAATTTGAATAAGTTGGAGGGAGAGCTCAAATTTTCAAAGGCATGTGCTGGACCAAAATATATATATATATATATATATATATATATATATATATATATATTATATTATATATATATATATATATATTCACTAAGTTAGGTGTATTCTTCCATGTTTTTTATTACATCCTTTATTTTTTCTTCTTCTCCATTGAGGATAATGTCGATTAAGTTGGGGGGAGAGAAAAATAAAAAATTTTTTAAAATTTTAAGTCCTCAAAAAAGTTAGTATTTAGTATTTAGATACTTGATTATGCTTAAGAATCGAATAAAACTAAGCATTTTTAAAAGAAAATTGATACACGGATCAGAGAATCTGTGAGATATTAAGGAATCAAGTATTAAGAAAATTCAATAAAGAGTTAAGTCTAGAACATAAAATTTTTTTTCTTAGAGCATTTCTAATTATTTCTACTAGCTTCAAAGAAAAGTCTACTTTTTATAGGCTTGTGTAGGGTAACTATACATTTCTTCATATAAAAATTTATTTTAATAAAATAGTTTTCAAGTACTTCTCACTGAGTAACCGGGCCTCTTTGCCTAAGCAAGCATTGAGTTTCGCATCAAAAGGTGGGAAGGGCAAAGAAGCTCGTTGTAAAGCTAGTCTTAACTTGTAGCCTATTTGATTCGAGCTAGTAAGCCCGAGGGGTATTCTATACCTAGTGCCCTAAAGCCAACTGGTTCGGGAGTCATTGGCCCAAGACTCGCTACATGGATTAAATAGAATGCTTAAGGAGTTAAGACACTCAATAGTGGTACAACGTTAAAAAAAAAAAAAAAAAAAAAAAACATTGGTTTCCCACCAAGTAATCGGTCCCGTTGCCTAAGTAAGCAATGATATTCGCATCAAAAGTGGGCAATGTGAAAATAAAAATTAATAAATGAAGGATGGAAGTAGCAATACACCTGCCTATATGAAAGTTTAGACAATCAGAGATAAAAGTGGAATAATTTAGAAAAAGTTCTAAAAAATTTAATATTTTTTACTTAATTTTTCTATTGATAAGTATTAATACCCCAATGATATATCTCATTTAAGCTCTACTGAATATCAATGGCCATTTTGAAAATTACTTAGGTAAAATTCGAAACTCTAAAGTTAAAAGGTATTTAAAACTAAATTCTTTCTTTACTCGAGGACGAGCAAAGCTTAAGTTAGGGGGTGTGATAAGTATAATAAATTCATCAATAAAAGTATTAATTTATCAATTAATTGATATTAATTTTTAAGAATTAATAATCAATTTATATATAATTTTTAAGAAATTGATATTTTTATTAATTAAAAAATAATAAAAATTAATAAAAATTAAAAAATAAAATTTTATTATTAATAGAAAGAGCTCATTTTTTTGATCACAACGAAATAAATTTTAAGTAAAACGGAGCTAAAATGGAAAAGATATGAATTTTGAAAGATATAAAATAAATAAAAATTAAACAAAAAAAAGAAAATGGCTCCGTCGGCTCCGTAAGCCGAGCCACCAAGCTAAGCCAAGCCATCAAGCTGACTCAGCCATTGAAGCCATCAGTCGGTCCACGATCCAGACATGGACCGCCAGCTCAGCAAAATCCGGCGAATCAGAGATTGCCACGTGGCGGACCTAGACCCTTAAAGGGTCTACAGAAATTTATCGCGGCTCACAGGGCAATCTGGTCATTTCACTCGATGACAGAAGTGCTGATTGGCTGCGGTGTGCAGTATGGCCAGTCCATCCGGTCCATGGGAATAGTAATTGCGCGATCGGATGGCTGCGGTTGATTGCGGTCATGATCGGATGGCGGTGGTGATTTCCAGGTTTGATTCAAATTCTATTAAGCGATCTGGCGCGATCCAATGGCCAAAAAACCAAGTGATGAAGATCTGATGGTCTAGAATGCTGTCGGCAGTGATCAAGACTCCCGAAGCATGATTTGCAGCCAGATTTCCTCGATCAAGCGCGATCCAACGGCCAAAATTTAATCCGACCCGATTTGAGCTAATCTACATCCAATTTTGATGATTTTTGGACCGTTGGATTCCTATTGAATGGCTGAATTTTATCAGATTTACCAGAGTCATATCAGAGCTATTTTAATTTGAATTTTATTTAAATTTTGATGATTACAAAATTCATTAGTCCTATATTGCCTTTAGAAAAAATATCCAGCCCTCCTAGCTCTATAAAAAGGACCCTAGGCCATCAAAAATTGATATCTCCAATCAAGGTGAAGCTTTGGTATAGGGCAAAGCTAGGCTATGGGTTAAAAGCTGCTTCGAAGTAACGGGTGTTGAGAAGAAGAGCTGAGCTTCTACACCATCTTTCTGCCAATGCCGATCCAAGATCAGAGATCAGGCTATTTTATTTTATTTTTTTTCTCTCTTTAAATTTTATGTATTTAAATTCTAAAATTTTAATTAATAAAAATTTTATTTTTGCATTTTAATTTCTTATTTTTTATTTTTATTGTAATTTAATTTCTGTACTTTAATAATTACTTTTTATTTTATTGCAAGTAGATGCTAAGATCTAACTAATAGATCTTAGTACCAAATTTAAATTTTTGCATCTTTTAATTTTTATTTTCAATCTTCCGACTTTAATTTTTTTATTTCAAAATTCAAATCATTTTCTTTTTCTTCTCAAAAAAAAATCAAAGATTTCAAATCTAAAAACACTACCTTCCCTGTGGATTCGACCCGACTCACTACTATCTACGCATTTTCAATGATTTTAAGAAGTCGGATTAAACTGATAAACACGGTGTCTTAACGACAACATCGCGTTCCTATCAATGGGCATGTGTATCTTATGAGACACAAGTCTGAAGCTTTTAAAAAGTTCAAAGAATTCAGACATGAAGTAGAAAAACAAACTGAAAAATCCATTAAGGTTCTTCGATTAGATCGAGGAGGTGAATACCTTAGCGAGAATTTCTAGACTATCTCAGGAAAAATGGCATAGTCTCTCAATGGACTCCACCAGGAATACTAACTCAACGGAGTTTCAGAACGGAAGAAATCGGACCCTAATTGATATGGTTCGATCCATGATGCGCCTTCACAGACCTTCCTGATTTTTTTGGGGGATACTCATTGTTACTTCAATCTATCTACCATAAATATGGTTCCTTCTAAAACCGTTCCTTCCATACCATATGAGATATGGCATGGTAAGAAATCAAGTCTGAGTCCATCTCAGAATTTGGGGTTGTTCCAGCTCATGTCAAAAGACAACAAGCGACAGTTTAGAGTTTAGGTCCTTAGAGCCTTCGATTCATTAGGATATCTAAAGAGTCATTAGGATACTATTTCTACATTCAAGAGACGCACAATGTGATTATGAGTCGACATGCATTTCTGAAATAACTTATTTGCATTGGAAAGAGATTAAGCTTGAATGAGAAAGTCTCACAAGTACAACGAGCTAAAAAGGACCAATTAGAACAAATCAGTTGCAGCCATAAGAACACTACCTCCTCCACTTTCATAGATCGGAAAGAAGTTTCCATCCTCTTGTCCTATTGAGCTCGAGTTCCTAGGGTTGATGTCTAATTGATTTTAATTTAAAGGTTAGTCAATGCAGGATGTTGGTTGATTGTTTGTGGGCTAAGAAAGGGTGATCAAATCCCACCTTATTTTATTTAATTGGGTATTGCCCTTAATTTGATTTAATATGATATGCAAAAAAAAATCAATCAAAGGGTTCTATGCAATTTAAACTAGATGCATGTAACTAATTATATTCTGAAAGGCTTACCTTGCTTCCAGCAATCACCAAAAAAAATAAAAATAAAAATAAAAATAAAACTAATATGATGCGTGCTCTAAACAGTTAGGATTTCTAATCTTATCATGAGATTTTTAATTAGATTTAAATAAATATTTTTTAAATTAATTAAAAATAAAATAAATAAATAAATAAATAAAAAGAAAAGGGGACTAGGGTTAGGATTGATCTCACCAAAATTTGATGTTTTCTTCATTTTCTCTTTTTTTTTCCTACAAAATAAATAAAAAAATTAGTAAGCAATATTAAAAAAAATATAATTAATTTAAAAAAAAATCAAAGAAATTAAATAAAAAAAATAGCATCTATTCCTTCCCCGGCAATGGTGCCAAAAACTTGATAGGAACGCGATGTTGTCGTTAAGACACCGTGTTTATCAGTTTAATCCGACTTCTTAAAATCATTGAAAATGCGTAGATAGTAGTAAGTCGGGTCGAATCCACAGGGAAGGTAGTATTTTTAGATTTAAAATCTTTGATTTTTTTTTGAGAAGAAAAAGAAAATGATTTGAATTTTGAAATAAAAAAAATTAAAGTCGGAAGATTGAAAATAAAAATTAAAAGATGCAGAAATTTAAATTTGGTACTAAGATCTATTAGTTAGATCTTAGCATCTACTTGCAATAAAATAAAAAGTAATAATTAAAGTATAGAAATTAAATTATAATAAAAATAAAAAATAAGAAA
The DNA here is from genome assembly GCA_006176705.1 of Cocos nucifera. Classification (NCBI taxonomy): domain Eukaryota; kingdom Viridiplantae; phylum Streptophyta; class Magnoliopsida; order Arecales; family Arecaceae; genus Cocos; species Cocos nucifera. The sequence goes on along the minus strand of QRFJ01001327.1, from coordinate 197,077 downwards.
TTAAAATGCAAAAATAAAATTTTTATTAATTAAAATTTTAGAATTTAAATACATAAAATTTAAAGAGAGAAAAAAAATAAAATAAAATAGCCTGATCTCTGATCTTGGATCGGCATTGGCAGAAAGATGGTGTAGAAGCTCAGCTCTTCTTCTCGACATCCGTTTCTTCGAAGCAGCCTTAACCCATAGCCTGGCTTCGCCCTATACCAAAGCTTCACCTTGATCGGAGATATCAATTTTTGATGGCCTGGGGTCCTTTTTATAGAGCTAGGAGGGCTGGATATTTTTTCTAAAGGCAATATGGGACTAATGAATTTTGTAATCATCAAAATTTGAATAAAATTCAAATTAAAATAGCTCTAATATGACTCTGGTAAATCTGATAAAATCCAGCCATTCAATAGGAATCCAACGGTCCAAAAATCATCAAAATCGGATGCATATCAGCTCAGATCGGGTCGGATTAAATTCTGGCCGTTGGATCACGCTTTATCGAGGAAATCTGGCCGCAAATCATGCTTCGGGAGTCTTGATCACCATCGGCAGCATTCTGGACCGTCAGATCTTCATCACTTGGTTTTTTGGCCGTTGGATCGCGCCAGATCGCTTAATAGAATTTGAATCAAGCCTGGAAATCACCACCACCGTCCGATCATGACCGCAATCAACCGCAGCCATCCGATCGCGCAATTACTATTCCCATGGACTGGATGGACCGGCCGCACCGCACACCGCAGCCAATCAGCGCTTCTGTCGCCGAGTGAAATGACCAGATTGCCCTATGAGCCGCGATAAATTTCTGTAGACCCTTTAAGGGTCTAGGTTCGCCACATGGCAATCTCTGATTCGCCGAATTTTGCTGCGCTGGCGGTCCATATCTGGATCGTGGACCGACTGATGGCTTCAATGGTTGAGTCGGCTTGATGGCTTGGCTTGGCTTGGTGGCTTGACTTACGGAGCCGACTGAGCCGTTTTCTTTTTTTTTTATTTAATTTTTATTTATTTTATATCTTTCAAAATTCATATCTTTTCTATTTTAGCTTCGTTTTATTTGAAATTTATTTCGTTGTGATCAAAAAAATGAGCTCTTTCTATTGATAATAAAATTTTATTTTTTAATTTTTATTATTTTTATTATTTTTTAATTAATTTTTTAATTAATAAAAATATCAATTTCTTAAAAATTATATATAAATTGATTATTAATTCTTAAAAATTAATATCAATTAATTGATAAATTAATATATTTTTATTAATAAATTTATTATACTTATCACCCATACCTAGACAGATCATCGATAAAGGTAATGAAGTAAACAAAATTGCTTCTAGCCGGCACATCAAATGGGCCGCACACATCAATATGTACTAGGGCAAGGAGATCTGTTGCCCTCTCCCCATGTCCAACAAAAGAAAGTTTGGTCATTTTGCCTTGAAGGCAGGATTCGCAAGTTGGATATGACTCGAAAGTTAATGGACTCAATAGTCCATTTTTCTCCAATTTGTCAATCCTATCTTTGCTATATGACCTAATCTCAAGTGCCATACATATCTGTCATTTGGACTATCCCTAGGTCATTTGGCATTCACGTTTTGCTCGATAGTTAGAATAGGTACATCAATATGTAGCTGATAAAGACCATTAATAAGAAAACCATTTGCAATTTTATTTCTTTCATAAAGAATGTTACAATGGTCCTTAAAGAAGGTAATCACATAGCCTTCTTGTGCTAAGCATGAAATAGAAATCAAATTTCCGCTAGCTGCAGGCACATAATAACAGTCTTTCAAAACTAAGTCTAAATCAGACGATAATCGAAGAGGGTATGTTCCCATGGCTACTGCAGCAACTCTTGCTCCATTACCGATGCGTAGGATTATGTCTCCATCCGTCAGCCTCCTGCTATCCTGAAGATCCTGCATGAAAGTGCACAGATGAGCACTAGAACCGGAGTCAAGCACCCAACTGGATGCAGAAGAAACCGTAAGGTTAGACTCAATAACGAGCATACCTCTAGAAAGACCTTCCTTCTTGTTCTTCAGGGTGGCCAGGTAAGTAGGGCAATTCCGCTTCCAATGGTCGTCGCTATTGCAATGGAAATACTTTCCTTTGCCAGCGGCTTTCATCTTCAGCTTTGCCTTCTTGTTCTTTGCTCCTTCCACCTTCTACTTTTTCGCAGACTTCTTTTTCTTTCCATAAGACTTTCTTTTAGAAGAAGTCTGTTCCATAGCAAGAACTGAGCCTTTATAACCTTTCATAGAAAGCTCAATGGTAACCAGCATATTCATTAATTCGGCCAAAAAATTTTAAAGTTTATGCATGTGGTAATTCATGATGAATTGCCCATATGCATCAGTCAAGGATTGCAGAATAATATCGTTCTGCAGGTCCAAGTCTAACTTCACACCGAGCTTCTCAAGCTCTTCCAAGTCCTTGATCATTATCAGACAGTGATCTTGGACTGACTGCCCATCACGCATCTTAGCCTTAAAAAGTCATTTCGTGACTTGATATTTGGCAGTGTGACTCTATTCACCAAACATCTCCTACAGGTGAGCCAACATTTGGTGAGCATCCCGATATCTTCATGTTGGCGCTGGAGCTCATTAGACATCGAGCCCAACATGTAATATCTGGCCTTATTATCTTCGTCTATCCATTTCTCCAGAGACGCTCTCTATTCAATGGATGGACGGGCTGGTAAGGTGGGAGGGTCCTGATCCAATACATGGGTTAACTTCTTAGAATCCAAAACTATTTTGTAGTTCCTGAGCCAATCTTTATAATTGGATTCGGTCAGTCTATGTGTGTCCAGGATACGTGCCAATGGGTTGGATGCAGATATTTTCCTGTAGAGAGTCAAAGATTCTAGTTAGATACTGTAATTTTGACTTGACCAATTTGTTTAGGGATTTTATTTTTAAACAAATAGCTCCCACTATGTTCTCGGATCCCTACACTCCCTCTGTAGAGATGCAAAAATCTCCATGATTAATGATTTCTAGTGGGTGGTGCGGTCTCACCAACTGACTCATCACCTCACCTAACAATTATTGGTGATGGGTTAGCCAATGAGTGAACAACTCTTGTTCAATGATTCTCTAATCATGGTGCACCCAAACTTGATCTCTAATTCATGAATCTCATCGTATCCGGAATATTGATCCACTCCTTAGTTAAGTCAGACCCACCATTTGCATAGACTGGGTTTCTAATTGAGTCTCTCACCGTATCCAAAATATTGAGCCCAACTCATCCTCTAGCCCATAGCATCCAATGCCTAATAGACATGGTTGCATCTTTTTGGTGCAACTGAGCCACTGTATCTAGTCGAGAACAATCAACCCCGGGAAGGGTCTGCACATCTACAATGGTGGAAGACCTCAGACTTAATCTTTTCTTAGGGAGAATTGATTCAGGTCTCATTAAACTAGACTTGTCATAGTCATAACAATTATGACTAACCTAGTGGCATGAGTTAGCTCGGATTATTGACCACCTCAGATCAGAACTGTGTCAACAGATATGGCTAGGTAAGTGAGACCGGTGGAAGGAATATGCCATTAACTCGTACAAGAACGCATTCAGGTCGAGTAGCTTCCAATTAAAAACCAGTCAGTCGTATGTGCCAAACTTATCTTAGACACCAAATTATTGAACCAGAACCAATCAGGTTAGCCTACAATCCAGACTCTAACATCTGAGCCTAATTAGGTCTTGCTTGATCGTGACTCGATCTTGACCCAGACTTAATCCTATTAGACTGGTCAATTTAAGCATTGTTGATCCCATCTAACCAACTCTTGATTCGGTTTGATCAACCGCTTAGACCTAATTGAGCTACCCAAGCCCGAACCCAGTATTATGAATATGTCTTAGATCTAAAATTCTTAATTTTAGACCTAATTGATATTTCATAATCTTAATTTTTAATTAAGTAGGGTTCAAAAACAAAATATACACAATAAATCTTAGGATTTCAGGATCTAGGGTTTTGCAGAAAGTAAGTTTTGGATTTCTGATTAAGGACGAACACGCAGCACCCCTACACATCATAAGAATATCCCATCGAATGGGAAGAGAGGGCCTTTAAATCCTTCTTCATTCTTATGATCGGACGGCCAAGAGGAATGCCTTAATCAGGAACATGCAATACTACAAAACAGTTTTAGATCTATATCATATTCTAATATACAAATCAGATCTAAACATGGCATATTTTGCATACATCTCATGTATCGAATCATGCATATTTTTAGATCTAAATTATCTCATAATAATCTAAAAAATTAGATTTAAATTGATCTAATCAAAATAAATTCTAATCTAGACAACTATGCAGAACTATTCTACAACTAATCTAGACATGCATCAATCATATCTCATATGATGTTAAAATTAAATAATTTTATTTGCTATTTTTTAGATATTATTATAATACTTATAATATCAAAAAATAGTAAATAAAAGAATCTAAAATATGATTTAATCAGATTAAATCAAAAATATGCAAGACTATTCTATAGAACTATTCTATTTTAGAACTAGTCATGCATATTTCCTAATCTTAGATCCAAATCATTTAATTTTATTTTTTTCTGATTTCAGATCTGATCATATCTCATGTGACATCTAAAATCATTTATTTTCTAATTAAAATAAATTTAAAATTAGATCTAAATAATTTAGAACCTTGGCTCTGATACCAGTTGAAGAAAAATCCTGATTTTTCGATCCAGGTTCGTTCAGATCTGATCAGATCAAGAGATATATTTCAAAAATTTTTCTCTTTGATCTATATTAGATCTGAGATATTTTAGATCTGATTCTTATTATTTTAATAAATAAAATAAAATAAGGATAAATTAAATCAAATTTAATTTACCTGATATGGGTAATCCTATTACCCGTTTGATAATCCTGTTTGCAGCGAAAAGTTCTGGATCTAGCCATGCAAGCACTAGGCCTCTACCGGTATCCACTTGGGCTGGATCTGGAGATCCTCTTTTTTCTCTATCATACCTAAAAAAATTAGATCTAGATCTGATCTGGAGGATCTTCAAAACTCCTTTTGAAGATCAGCAGTCGTCCTTTGCAGCAGCGCAGCCTTCTAGCTTTCAGTCGCCTTTCTTTGATCTGAATTGCACCAACCAAGGTCCAAAACTCTTTTTGGACATGGTGAGGAGATGGAGAAGGTGAGTTTGGCATGGAGGAAGAAGGGGAGAGGCAGCCTAGGGGCGTGGGGAATTGTGATTCAATCATCTCATTTAATTTGAGTTGGGCACAGGGTCTTATTTATAGACTGACTGTGATCCAACTTCTCTTCTTCCCAACCAATCACAACCCTTTGTGAAATCAGATCTAAATCTGATTGGTGGGAATAGAGTCCCCTAGATTCCTCCTTAGAGGGCGCCTAAGACCAGTCAAAGTTGGTTCTTAGAAGAACTCTAATTGGAATCCAAAAAGGAGATGGAGTCCTTGTCCAACAAGGACTCCTAGGTGCCTCCAACTTGGGCACACGCCAAGGGTGGCGTGCGCCCTCTTCCTTGCCAGGTTCTGGTAGGGGGACAAGCCCCCACTAGCTCTCCAATAGGTGCATGACATGTGGTCAAAAGTCAAAGTGTCAATGGTCAACATTTGACCAGTCAAAGGTAGACTTTTGACCAAAGTCAAAGAACAAGAAATAGCAGGTGACCAAAAATGGCAGGTAATATTTTACAAAATAAGATAAACTTTTTTGACTTAGACAACCTCCAGTCAGACCATATGAAGGCCTCTGATTGAGCACAAACTCCTTTGGCACAGGCATGACAACTTATTTATGATAGTAAAAGAAGAACGTTAGGTTCAATCGAGTGCTAGCACGATTTTCTTGAACCTAATTGAATCTCATTCAGATCAATTGAACTAGATCAGTTCAATTGATGATCACCAGATTCAAACCCTTATTTGTGTGACCCAGTTAGGTTCAGTTTTGTATGGTAATGGGATATGTCATGATCTCTATCATCGACATCATCAAAACTCCTTTCGATGGGTCAGAACTCTTTTGATTCGAACAGCTAGAATGATCGATCATCTAAATCATTCTAATTGCTCTCAAAATCCACCAATGACACCTAGTAGTATATGGTGGCAACCCATCAGAGCTGAATGTGAACCTCTTGGTGTAGCTACCTGTGTGATTCAGTTCTTCTATCTTGAGCCCCGATCAGATTAGGGTTAAGGTAAACTCGTCAAACCCTAGTCTCTGTCATATGATGTAATCATTCGATTCGAGTCCGATGTGAAAATCTAAATAGAAACTCTTTCTATTATTTCACTTTACCATGGCCATGGACTTCTGAACTTGATTCTCATGATTATCATAGGGCTGCTCCTCTACCACCGAGGTAGATAGATTCCATCTTGATGCCATCCAGTTCCTACAATGAACATGCTATAGCCAACATACACCTCAGGGTTCCATATGGCTAGGAGACCGAGTAATGGTATAGTCAAACTATAACACCCTTAAGGTAAACTGTCGATGCACCTTAGGTCAAAGAACCAGACACACTACTGCAGCATCGAGTCAGTCATTGACGAGAAGGTAGACTCCCTAATGACTACTCGAGGTGGTCACGCTCAGTGCCCTCGTTCTCTAACGAGTATCTGTACTCTCACTCTGGTGTCTCCACACCGTAGACTCAAGACTCATCTACTAAAAAGAAGCGATTGTACACCAACCTTTCGGATCAATCACCATCCTCGTGATGGTCCTATGGTCAGGAGCATTTTATGAGTTAACAATGATTATTCATGTCTTAAATTTTCAACTCTTGAAAATATGAATTATCATTACCATTAACTCAAAGGATGTATCACAGACACTTATGTGATAGAAAATAATCTATTTTATTCATTATAGTCAAAATTATAATTTTGCCCCTAGAAGTGTATTACAAGTGTCAGCCAATTTTGGCTTCTAGGGCACATATATCTAACAAAGACATCTTCGTAAAATTGGATTCGGACTTGGATAGCTTAATTAGGTCTAGCGGTTAATCAAATCAAATCAAGAGTTGGTTAGATAGGATCAAAGAAAGCTTAGAATTAACCAGCCTAATAGGATTAAGTCTAGATCAAAATTGAATTACTTTGAGATGTGACTCGATAAAGTCAAGACCTAATTTAGCTTCGCGGTTCTAGCCTGGATTGTAGGCTAATCCGATTGATTCTGATTCGATAATTTGGTATCTAATGTAAGTCTGGTATATACGATCGACTAAATTTTAATTGAAAGCTACTCGATTTGAATGTGTTCTTGTCAAGTTAATGGCATATCCCTTCCACCGATCTCACTTATCTGATCATTTGTGTCGATCTAGTTCTGATTTGAGGTGGCTAACAATTCAAGCCAACCCATGCTACTAGATTAGTCATCATTGTTATGACTAAGTCAAGTCAAATTTAAAGAGATCTAAATTAAATTTTCCTAAAATAATATTAAGTCTAAGGTTTTCCACCATTATAGATGTGTGGGCCCTTTTTGGGGTTGATTGTTCTCGACTGAATACAGTGGTTCAATTACACTGAAAAGATGCAACCATGTCTATTAGGCATTGAATGCGATGAGTTGAAGGATGGATTGATCTCAATATTTTGGATATAGTGAGAGATCCAATCAGGAATCTAATTCATGCAAATGGTGGATCTGACTTAACTAAGAAGTGGAGCAATATTTCGAGCATGGTGAGCTTCATGAATTAGAGACCAATTTTGGATGCACCATGATTAGAGAATCATTGGACAAGAGTTGTCCACTCATCAATTGATCCATCATCAATAACTATTAGGTAAGGTGGTGAGCTAGTTGGTGGGACCGTACTATCCGCTAGAAATTAATAATCATGAAGATTTTTGCATGTCTGCAAATGAAGTGTAGGGATCCAAGTAAATAGTGGGAGCCTAATTTATTTAAAACTAAAACTTCTAAATAAATTGGTTAAGTCTAATTACAAAATCTAACTAGAAACTTTGACTCTCTATAGAAAAATATTTTCATCCAACCCACTGGCCCATATCCTGGACACCTATAGATTGATCGAATCCAACTACATGGATTGGCTCCAAAACTTTAAAATAGTATTGGGTTCCGAGAAGATAACTCATGTATTAGAATAGGATCCTCCCACTTTATCAGCATGTTCGTTCGTTGATCAGAGAGCATCTCTGAAAAAATGGATGGATGAAGATAACAAAGTCAGGTATTACATATTGGGCTCGATGTCTGATGAGCTCCAATGCCAACATGAAGACATTAAGACTAGCTACCAAATGTTGGCTCACCTACAAGAGTTGTTTAGTGAACAGAGTCATGCAGCCAAACATCAAGTTACTAAAAGACTTTTTAAGGCTCAGATGCATGATGGATAGTCGATCCAAGATCATTGTCTGATGATGATCAAAAACTTAGAGGAGCTTGAGAAGCACGGTGTCAAGTTAGATCAGGACCTGTAGATTGATATAATTCTATAGCCTTTGACTTATGTGTATAGGCAGTTCATCATGAACTATTATATGCATAAACTTCAAAATATCTTGGCTGAACTTTTGAATATTCTGATTACTGCTGAGCTCTCTATGAAAGATTCAAAGGGCTCAGTGCTTGCTATGGAGTAGACTTTTTTCAAGAAAAAATCTTTTAAAAAGAAGAAGAAGTTTGTGAAGAAGCAGAAGGTGGATGGTGGAAAGAAGAAGAAGGTGAAGGGACAACATGATTTCCCAATCCAGGTTCATTCAGATCTGATCAGATCAAGAGATATATTTTAAAATTTTTTTTCTTTAATCTTTATCAGATCTAAAATGTTTTAGATCTAATTCTTATTATTTTAATAAATAAAATAAAATAAAAATAAATTAAATCAAATTTAGTTTACCTAATTTGGGTAATCCTATTACCCGTTGATGATCCTATTTGTAGCGGAAAATTTTGGATCTAGCCAAGCAAGCATCTGGCCTCTACCAGTATCCACTCAGGCTGGATCTAGAGATCCTCTTCTTCTCTATCATGCCTCCAAAAATCAAATCTGGATCTGATCTAGAGGATCTTCAACACTCCTTTTGAAGATCAGCAGTCGTCCTTTGCAGCAGTGCAGCCTTCTAGCTTTTGATCGCCTTTCTCTTGCTTGAATCGCACCAACAAAAATCCAAAACTCCTTTTGGACGTAGAGAGCAAGGGGAGAAGGTGGTTTGGCATGGAGAAGGAGGGGAGAGACAGCCTAGGGGCATGGGAAATTATGATTCAATCATCTCATATAATTTGAGTTGGGCACAGGGTCTTATTTATAGACTGACTGTGATCCAACTTCTCTTTTTCCCAACCAATCACAACCCTTTGTGAAATTAGATCTAAATCTGATTGGTGGGAATAGAGTCCCCTAGATTCCTCCTTAGAGGGTGCCTAAGATAAGTCAAAGTTGGTTCTTAGAAGAATTCTAATTGGAATCCAAAAAGGAGATGGAGTCCTTATCCAACAAGGACTCCTAGGTGCCTCCAGCTTGGGCACACGCCAAGGGTGGCGTGCGCCCTCCTCCTTGCCAGGTTCTGGTAGGGGGACAGGCCCCCACCAGCTCTCCAATAGGTGCATGACATGTGGTCAAAAGTCAAAGTGTCAATGGTCAACGTTTGACCAGTCAAAGGTAGACTTTTGACCAAAGTCAAAGAACAAGAAATGGTAGGTGACCAAAAATGGCAGGTAATGTCTTACAAAATAAGACAACCTTTTCTGACTTGGACAACCTCCAGTCAGACCATATGAAGGCCTCTGATTGAGCACAAACTTCTTTGGCTCAGACAGGACAACTTATTTATGATAGCAAAAGAAGAACGTTAGGTTCAATCGAGTGCTAGCATGATTTCCTTGAACCTAATTGAATCTCATTCAGATCAATTAAACTAGATCAGTTCAATTGATGATCACCAAATTCAAACCCTTGTTTGTGTGACCCAGTTAGGTTCAGTTCTGTATGATAATGGGATATGTCATGATGTCTATCATCGACATCATCGAAACTTCTTTCGATGGATCAGAACTCTTCTGATTCGAACAGTTAGAATGATCGATCATGTAAATCATTTTAATTGCTCCCAAAATCCACCAGTGACACCTAGCAGTACATGGTGGCAACCTATCAGAGCTGAATGCGAACCTCTTGGTGCAGCTACCTATGTGATTAAGTTCTTCTATCTTGAGCTCCGATCAGATTAGGGTTATGGTAAACTCGTCAAACCCTAGTCTCTGTCATATGTTGTAATCATTCGATTCGAGTCCGATGTGAAAATCTAAATAGAAACTCTTTCTATTATTTCACTCTGCCATGGCCATGGACTTCTGGACTTGATTCTCATGATTATCATAGGGCTGCTCCTCTACCACCGAGGTAGATAGATTCCATCTTGATGCCATCCAGTTCCTACAATGAACATGCTATAGCCAACATACACCTCAGGATTCCATATGGCTAGGAGACCGAGTAATGGTGTAGTCAAACTATAACACCCTCAAGATGAACTGCTGATGCACCTCAGGTCAAAGAACCAGACACACTACTGCAGCATCGAGTCAGTCATTGACGAGAAGATAGACTCCCTAATGACTACTGGAGGTGGTCACGCTCAGTGCCCTCATTCTCTAACGAGTATCTGTACTCTCGCTCCGATGTCTCCATACATTAGACTTAAGACTCATCTGCTAAAGAGAAGCGATTGTACACCAACCTTCTAGATGAATCACCATCCTCTTGATGGTCCTATGGTCAGAAGCATTTTATGAGTTAACAATGATTATTTATGTCTTAAATTTTCAACTCTTGAAAATATGAATTATCATTACCATTAACTCAAAGGATGTATCACAGACACTTATGTGATAGAAAATAACCCATTTTATTCATTATAGTCAAAATTATAATTTTACCCCTAGAAGTGTATTACAAGTGTCAGCCAATTCTGGCTTCTAGGGCACATATATCTAACAATCTCCCACTTGTCCTAAAGTCAATTAGCTACAAGTCTAAGACCCATCTTCTCAAGGTGGGCTTCGAACTTCTGTTGGCCCAATGGCTTTGTAAGTGGGTCTGCCATATTATCTGTAGAGTTGGCTCTCTTGACCTCGACGTAACCCTTTTCGAGGTAATCGCGGATGAGATGGTATCGCAGCTCAATATGCCTAGATTTCTGGTGTGACCTCAGCTTTTTAGCAAGGGCTAGGCGCCATTGTTGTTGCAGTATAGAGGAATGGCATCTTATGGCATTACTGCAATTTCTGCAGCAAACTTCTTATACCAGAATGCTTCCTTCGCAGCCTCTAATGCAGCGATATATTCTATTTCCATGGTGGAATCTGCTATCACCGTTTGCTTGGAACTCTTCCAGCTGACAGCACCATCATTGCACACAAACAGAGTCCCAGATGTCGACTTTCGATCATCTATATCGGACATGAAATTCGAGTCTGTGTATCCCTGGACTTGGAGTTCTCCGATTACCAAAGACCAACATCATATCCTTAGTTCTTCTCAAGTACTTAAGGATACATTTCACAGAAGTCCAGTGTTCTTCACCTGGATTTGACTGATATCTGCTTGTGACACTCACAGCATGGGCTATATCAGGTCGTGTACATAGCATGGCATACATGAGTCTCCCTATTGCAGAAGCATAAGGGATCTTGCTCATGCGTTCTATTTCCTCAGGTGTGCTAGGGCACATCTTCTTGGAAAGATGAATACCATGTCTGAAGGGTATTAATCCCCTCTTAGAGTTTTCCATACTAAACCTCTTTAGTACTTTCTCTATGTACATCTTCTGTGAAAGTCCTAGCATCCTATTCGGTCTATCCCTATAGACTTTAATTCCTAGAATAAAGGATGCTTCGCCTAGGTCTTTCATGGAGAATTCCTTGGACAACCATAATTTGACTGTTGTCATCATGGGAACATCAATTTCAATAAGAAGGATGTCATCCACGCACAATATGAGGAAGACAACAGCGCTCTCACTGACACTTTTGAAAAACACACGGTTCCTCATCATTTTTGATGAAACCAAACATTTTGATCACATCATTGAAATGAGTGTTTCAGCTTTGAGATGCTTGCTTAAGTCCATATATGGACCTTTGCAGCTTGCAAACCTTGTGATCAGTATCACTGGGTGTGAAACCTAGTGGTTGTTCCATATAGATATCTTCCTCAAGATATCCATTTAAGAACATCGTTTTCACGTCCATTTGCCATATTTCATAATCGAAATAGGCTACAACGGCAAGCAATGTACGGATGGATTTCAGCATAGCCACTGGAGAAAAGGTATCCTGATAGTCAATGCCTTCGCGTTGACTATAACCTTTTGCCACTAGTCTAGCCTTGAATGTCTCCATATTTCCATCTGCACTAATCTTTCTCTTGAAGATCCATTTACACCCAATAGATACTATACCTTCTGGTGGATCTACCAAGGTCCAGACTTGGTTTGAGTGCATCGAGTCAATTTCTGACTGCATTGCCTCTAGCCATTTCTCAGAGTCGATATCTGATATCATCTCGTTGTAGGTTTTGGGATCATCACCATGCGCACCATTGCCTACGAGGAACATTTTATGAGTTAACAATGATTATTCATGTCTTAAATTTTGAACTCTTGAAAATATGAATTATCATTACCATTAACTCAAAGGATGTATCACAGATACTTATGTGATAGAAAATAATCCATTTTGTTCATTATAGTCAAAATTACCATTTTGCCCCTAGAAGTGTATTACAAGTGTCAGCCAATTCTGGCTTCTAGGGCATATATATCTAACAGAAGGCAGAGCCAAAGAAGAAGACCGCTGACAAGAAAATATTTTCATTGCAACACAGACGGCCACTGAAAGCAAAACTGCCCTCTTTATCTGACCAGTCTGAAGAACGAGAAGGAGGCAGGTCCTTCTGGAGGTATGTTCGTTATAGAATCTAACCTTACAATTTCTTCTGCATCCAGTTGGATGCTTGACTCTGATTCTAGTGCTCACTTGTGTACTTCTATGCAGGGTCTTGAGGATAGCAGGAGGCTGAGGGATGGTGAGATGATCCTACGCATTGGAAATGGAGCAAGAGTTGCTGTTGTGGCCATGAAAATCCACCCTCTTCAACTACCATTAGGATTAGATCTAGTTCTTAAAGATTATTGTTATGTGCCTACAGCAAGGAGGAATTTGATTTCTATTTCATGTTTAGCAAAAGAAGGCTATGTAATTAGTTTTCTTAAGGACCATTGTAATATTCTTTATGAAAGAAATAAAATTGCAAGTGGTTTTCTTATAAATGATCTCTATCAGTTATATATTGATGTTTCTATTTTTAATATCGAGCAAAATATGAATGCCATATGATTAAAGTGACCTAAGGATAGTCTAAATGATAGGTATCTTTGGCACCTTAGGTTAGGTCATATAGCTGAAGACATGATTAACAAATTGAAGAAATCTAGGCTATTGAGTCTGTTGACTTTTGAGTCATATCCGATTTATGAATCATGCTTTCATGGCAAAATGACCAAGCTTCCTTTTATAAGACATGAGGAAAGGGCCATAGACCTACTAGCCCTAGTACATACTGATGTATGCGACCCATTTGATGTGCCGGTCACTGGCAATTATGTCTATTTCATCATCTTTACCAATGATCTATCTCGGTACAGGTATGTGTATTTGATGCGACATAAGTCTGAAGCCTTTGAAAGGTTCAAAAAATTCAAACTCAAAGTAGAAAAATAAACAAAAAAATCCATTAAGATTTTTTGATCAGATCAAGGAGGCGAATATCTTAGTCAAGAATTCCTATACTATCTTAAGGATAATGGTATAGTCTTTTAATGGACTCCACCTAGAATGCCTCAACTCATGGGATTTTGGAATGGAGAAATCGGATCCTATTAGATATGGTCTGATCCATGATGAGTTTCAGGAATCTTCCTGAGTTTTTTAGGAAATATAGTCTTATGACTGCTATATATTTACTGAATAGGATTTTCTTTAAAACCATTCCTACCACAACGTATGAGATATGACATGGTAAGAAACTAAGTTTAAGTCATCTCAGAATTTGGGATTATCCGGCCCATGTCAAGAGATAACAGGCGGATAAATTAGAGTCTAGATCCTTTAAAGCTCGGTTTATTGGATATCCTAAAGAGTCATTAGGATTTTATTTCTATCTTTCGAAAGATTATAATGTGATTATGAGTCGACATGCCATCTTTCTTGAAAAATAGTTTTTTCAAGATGATGGCATTGGAAGGCAGATTAGGCTCAAGGAGAAAGTCTCTCAAGAGTCACAAGCTAAGAAATCTATGGAACCCAATCAGATTGAGCCAACCCAGACACTACCTCCTCCATCTCATAGATTAAGTAGAATTTTTCATCCTCCTAAAATGTACTTAGGTACTATTTCAGAGGATGTAGAGAAAATATTTCTCATAGAAAATGGAGTTCATGGTGTTGATCCCAAAACCTATGATAAGATGATATCAGATTTTGACTCCAAGAAATGTTAGAAGCAATGAAGTTAGAGATTAACTCAATGCATTCAAACCAAGTTTGGACCTTGATAGATCCACCTAAAGGTATAGTACCTATTGGATGTAAATGGATCTTCAAGAGAAAGATAGGTACCAATGAAAATGTAGAGATATTCAAAGTAAGGCTCATAGCGAAAGGGTATAGTCAGTGCAAAGACTGATAAGTACCATAAATTTACTAATAAAAATATTAATTTATTAATTAATTCATATTAACTTTTAAAAATTATTAATTAATTGATACATATTTTTGAGAAATTCATATTTATATTAATTAAAAAATTAATTAAAAAATAATAAAAAAATAAAAAAAAATAAAAATTTATAATCAATGGAAAGAGCTTATTTTTTTGATGATAATGAAATAAGTTTTGTACAAAACGGAGCTAAAACAAAGAAGATATAATTTTTTAAAGAAATAAAATAAATAAAAATTAAATAAAAAATAACATATGGCTCAGCCGGTTCAAGCCGCCGTGCCATATTAGCCGGTGCATCCAAACGCACTGAGCTAAGCCGACGAAGCTAGTGCACCAAGCCAGCCATGCAAGCCGACTCAGCCGTAGAAGCCGTCAGTTGGTCCACGATCCAGGTGTGGATCGCCAGCTCAGCAGAAATCGACGAATTACGGAGTGACACGTGGTAGACCTAGACCCTTAAAGGGTTCATAAAAAATCTATCATGACTCACAGGGCATTTTGAACTTTTCACTCGATGATAGAAAGTGCTGATTCATTGCGGTATGTGGTGCAGCCAGTCCACGCGGTCCATAAAAATAGTAATTGTGCGATCAGACGGTTGTAGTAGCTTGTGGTTAAGATCGGATGGTGGAGGTTTAAAATCGAATTTAATTTGAAATCAGCTTCATGCAGATCGCTATCCAACGATAGCGCTCGATCCAGGGGATGATCCGACGATGGAGAGAGCTTCCGATGGTGATCAGGACTCCAAATGCACGATCAGCGGTCATATTTTCTCCATCATCGTGCGATCAATGGCCAAAATTTAATCCGACCTTATCTAGGCCGACAGGCATCCGATTTTGATATTTTTTGGATCATTTGATCCATATCTGACGGTCAGATTTCATCCAAAATAATAGAATTCATCCAAGACTCCTTTTAATCCAATTTTCACTTGAATTTTTCCATATTTTGATGATCAAAGACCTACTTAGTCCCACATTGCCTGTAGAAAAAGTTTCCAGCCTTCCAACACCTATAAATAAGATCTCGGGCCTCTAAAATTGATAATCTTCGATTAAGATGAAGCTTTGGTACAGGGTGAAGTCAGACTTTAGGTTAATGGCTGCTTCGAGGCAACTGATGTCGAGAAGAAAAGCTGAGCTTCTACACCATCTTTCTACCAATGCCGATCCAAGATCAGAGATCAGGCTATTTTATTTTATTTTTTTTTTAAATTTCATGTATTTAAATTTTAAAATTTTAATTAATGCAAATTTTACTTTTTTACACTTTGATTTTAGCTCTTTATTTTTATTATAATTTAATTTCTACACTTTAATTATTACTTTTTATTTTATTACAAGTAGATGCTAAGATCTAACTAGCAGATTTTAGTACCAAGTTTAAATTTCTGCACCTTTTAATTTTTACTTTTTATTTTCCAACTTCACTTTTGATTTCAAAACTCTTTTTTTTTATAAAATCAAAGATTTCAAATCTAAAAACATTACTTTTCCTATGGATTTGACCCGACTCACTGCTATCTACGTATTTTTAATCATTTTAAGAGGTCAGATTAAATTGATAAACACGGTGTCTTAACGACAATATCATACTTTTATCAAGTTTTTGACACTGTTATCGAAGAATTACTTTTGATTTTAATTTTTTTGATTTATTTTAAATAAATTAAAAATAATTTTAGCAAATGCATCAAGTTTTTGGCACCATTATCGAAAAAGGCATGGACATTAAATTTTTGATCTTTTTAATTTTTTTTAAATAAATTATAAATAAAATTTTTATTTTCCTGTAAATATTACTTGCTATTTTTTTTTATTTATAGAAAAAAAGGTTAAAGAACAAAAAAAAATTAGGGCAAGGAACAAATCATTTTATTTTGCTTGGTGAGATCAATCCTAATCCTAGTCTTTTTTCCTTTTTATTTATTTATTTATTTTTAAATTAATTTAAAAAATATTCATTTAAATCTAATTAAAAGCTTCATGATAGGATTAGAAATTCTAATTGTTTAGAGCATGCAATATATTAGTTTTATTTTTATTTTATTTTATTTTTTTTGGTGATCGCTAGAGACAAGGTAAGCTCTTAAGTTTAATCAATTTCATGCATCTACTTTAGTTGCATAGAATTCCTTGTTGAAAGTGATTTTGCATATGCATCTTTAAATCAAATTAAGGACAACACCCAATTAAAGAAGATAAGATGGAAATTTGATCATCCTTCCTTAGCCCACAAATAATCAACCAACATCCTGCATCGACCTAAGCCTTTAATTTTAAAATCAATTAGACATCAGCCCTAGGAGCTCGAGCTCAATAGGATAAGAAACCCTAAGAGTTGAATTAGATTAGGGTTAGTCAATTTGACTGATGTCTAGAAAAGTGGTTCAGGAACGACTGAGTCCAAAGGAAGATGGTTTTTAATTGATTCCGTTAGCTCACCTGACCAAGTATAATTGATGTCTAACACAAGCAATGGAGGGACTCCCACCGACTTTACACTTACCTAGCTAGTTGACTGGCTGATCCTACACTTGGAGGACTTGAAGGTGACCTTGGCAGTTAGGAGCTGTCTAGATCTAGGATAACCATTAGTCAGAATTGATTGACCAATTTGATTGCTAATCAGCATCAAACCTAATTAAACCTAATTCTTCTCTCTCTTTTTAGTTCTAGGACTCCTTAGGACCTCTTCTTTAGAACTCTTCTTTCTTTCTTCTCCTTTCTCCTTTAAAAATAAAATAAAATAAAAATTAATTAAACTAACTAAAAAATATATATATTAAAAATAATAATTAAATTAAATTAAATTTAAAATAATAATTAAAGTAATTAAAATAATTTTAAAAAATAATTTTTTTAAATAATAATATAATAAAATAATAAAAATATATATAAAAAAATCTAAAAAATTTTTGAACAATACATTAGGATTGCACTAATACATACACGATAGAAAATCACTTTTTTTGATTTAGTTGAACTTAATTGAATGGTTGATTCATATTAAACCTGATAATCGAATGGCTGATCTGAACCTAATAGTCCAAAAATTAGATAAAGTTGATCTTTTTACTCAGAAATTAGATCAACTCCTAACCCTAGGTCAATAATCTCCTGCATAATTCACATCATCTTCTAATTATTAGGAATTTTATTCTATTTATGCTAGCCTAATCCATCATGTGAATGAATATCCTGTTGCTGCACAATTTTCATGTTTTATCCAAAAACAAGTCCAAATTACTCAAGGCTACTCCAAGCCAGTTAATGATCTATTTTCAAATTCATATAACTCTAGTTGGAGAAACCATCCTAATTTTTCTTAGAAATCATAACAAACTCAAGCTCAGATCCAAATTCTATCTATCCAAAACTATCAAAATAATCTCCACTTGTCCTAAAGTCAATTAGCTACAAGTCTAAGACCCATCTTCTCAAGTGGGCTTCGAATTCTGTTGGCCCAATGGCTTTGTAAGTGGGTCTTGCCATATTATCTGTAGAGTTGTCTCTTGACCTCGTAACGTAACCCTTTTCGAGGTAATCGCGGATGAGATGGTATCGCAGCCTCAATAGCCTAGATTTCTGGTGTGACCTCAGCTTTTTAGCAAGGGCTAGGCGCATTGTTGTTGCAGTATAGAGGAATGGCATCTTTATGGCATTACTGCAATTTCTGCAAGCAAACTTCTTATACCAAGAATGCTTCCTTCGCACCTCTAATGCAGCGATATATGTCTATTTCCATGGTGGAATCTGCTATCACCGTTTGCTTGGAACTTTCCAGCTGACAGCACATCATTGCACACAAACAGAGTCCCAGATGTCGACTTCGATCAATCTTATCGGACATGAAATTCGGTCTGTGTTTCCCTGGACTTGGAGTTCTCGATTACCAAAGACCAATCATATCCTTAGTTTCTTTCAATACTTAAGGATACTTTCACAGAAGTCCAGTGTTCTTTCACGCTGGATTGATCGATATCTGCTTGTGACACACTCACAGCATGGGCTATATACAGTCGTGTACATAGCATGCATACATGAGTCTCCTATTGCAGAAGCATAAGGGATCTTGCTCATGCGTTCTATTTCCTCAGGTGTGCTAGGGCACATCTTCTTGGAAGATGAATACCATGTCTAAAGGGTATTAATCCCCTCTAAAGTTTTCCATACTAAACCTCTTTAGTACTTTCTCTATGTACATCTTCTGTGAAAGTCTTAGCATCCTATTGGTCTATCCCTATAGACTTTAATTCTAGAATAAAGGATGCTTCGCCTAGGTCTTTCAGTGGAGAATTCCTTGGACAACCATAATTTGACTTTTCATCATGGGAACATCAATTTCAATAAGAAGATGTCATCCCGCACAATAGAGGAGACAACAGCGCTCACTGAACTTTTGAAAAACACATGGTTCCTCATCATTTTTGATGAAACAAATTTTGATCACATCATTGAAATGAGTGTTTCAGCTTGAGATGCTTGCTTAAGTCCATATATGGACCTTTGCAGCTTGCAACCTTGTGATCAGTATCACTGGTGTGAAACCTAGTGGTGTTCATAATAGATATCTTCCTCAAGATATCATTTCAAGAACATCGTTTTCACGTCCATTTGCCATATTTCATAATCGAAATAGCCTACAACGGCAAGCAATGTCGGATGGATTTCAGCATAGCCACTGGAGAAAAGGTATCTCTGATAGTCAATGCTTTCGCGTTGACTATAACCTTTTGCCATCTAGTCTAGCCTTGAATGTCTCCATATTTCCTCTGCACTAATCTTTCTCTTGAAGATCCATTTACACCAATAGATACTATACTTCTGGTGATCTACCAAGGTCAGGACTTGGTTTGAGTGCATCGAGTCAATTTCTGACTGCATTGCCTTCTAGCCATTTCTCAGAGTCGATATTGATATATCTCTCGTTGTGGTTTTGGGATCATCACCATGCGCACCATTGCCTACGAGGAACATTTTAATGAAGTTAACAATGATTATTCATGTCTTAAATTTTGAACTCTTGAAAATAATGAATTATCATTACATTAACTCAAAGATGTTATCACAGATACTTATGTGATAGAAATAATCCATTTTGTTCATTTAGTCAAAATTACTATTTTGCCCTAGAAGTGTATTACAAGTGTCAGCAATTCTGGCTTCTAGGGCATATATATCTAACAGAGGCAGGCAAAGAAGAAGACCGCTGACAAAAGAAAAATATTTTCATTGCAACACAGACGCCACTTGAAAAGCAAAACTGCCCTCTTTATCTGACCAGTCTGAAGAACGAGAAGGGGCAGGTCTTCTATGGGGTATGTTCGTTATATGAATCTAACCTTAACAATATTCTTTCTGCATCCAGTTGGTGCTTGACTCTGATTCTAGTGCTCACTTGTGTACTCTAATGCGAGGGTCTTGAGGAAGCAGGAGGCTGAGGGATGGTGAGATGATCCTACGCATTGGATGGAGCAAGAGTTGCTGTTGTGGCCATGAAAATCCACCCTCTTCAACTACCATTGAGTTAGATCTGTTCTTAAAGATTATTGTTAGTGCCTCTACAGCAAGGAGAATTTGATTTCTATTCATGTTTAGCAAAGAAGGCTATGTAATAGTTTTCTTAAGGACCATTGTAATTATTCTTTATGAAAGAAATAAATTGCAAGTGGTTTCTTATAAATGATCTCTATCAGTTATATATTGATGTTTCTATTTTTAATATCGAGCAAAATATGAATGCCTATGATGATTAAAAGTGACCTAAGGGATAGTTCTAAATGATAGGTATCTTTGGCACCTTAGGTTAGGTATATAGCTGAAGACATGATTAACAAATTTGAAGAAATCTAGGCTATTGAGTCTGTTGACTTTTGAGTCATATCCGATTTATGAATCATGCTTTCATGCAAAATGACCAAGCTTCCTTTTAAATAGACATGAGGAAAGAGGCCATAGACCTACTAGCCTAGTACATACTGATGTATGCGACCATTTTGATTTGACCGGTCATCTGGCAATTTATGTCTATTCATCATCTTACAATGATCTATCTCGGTACAGGTATGTGTATTTGATGCGACTAAGTTGAAGCCTTTGAAAGGTTCAAAAAATTCAAACTCAAAGTAGAAAATAAACAAAAATCCATTAAGATTTTTTCGATCAGATTCAAGGAGGCGAATATCTTAGTCCAAGAATTCCTATACTATCTTAAGGATAATGGTATAGCTCTTTTAATGGACTCCACTAGATGCCTAACAACTCATGGATTTTGGAAGTGGAGAATCGGATCCTATTAATATGGTCTGATCCATGATGAGTTTCAGGAATCTTCCTGAGTTTTTAGGAATATAGCTTATGACTGCTTAATATTTACTGAATAGGATGTTTCTTTAAACCATTCCTACCACAACGTATGAGATATGACATGGTAAGAAACTAAGTATTTAGTCATCTCAGAATTTGGGATTATTCCGGCCCATGTCAAGAGATAAACAGAGCGGATAAATTAAGAGTCTAGAGTCCTTTTAAGCTCGGTTTAGTTGGATATCCTAAAGAGTCATTTAGGTCATTTTATTTCTATCTTTCGAAAGCATTTATAATTGTGATTATGAGTCGACATGCCATCTTTCTTGAAAAATAGTTTTCTTCAAGATGATGGCATGGAAGGCAGATTAGCTCAAGGAGAAAGTCTCTCAAGAGTACAAGCTAAAGAAATCTATAGGAACCACAATCAGATTGAGCCAACCCAGACACTACCCTGTGTCGTCCTCCGCAATGCAGAATCATGAGATTAATTGTTAGATAATTGACTATCATCCTCCCGAACTACGAAACATGTTAGTGTAGGCGTACCTATTTACAGAGAGATTAGAGAAATATTTCTCATAGATTAAAGAGGCGTTTTCAGTATGGCTGTTGATGCGCCCATATACCTATGATTAAAGAATGAAAATATCATGTTTTGTACTCAAAAATTTATGATTGACATAATGGAATGTTGAGAGGATTATCTCAATGCATTCAGACCAATTGTTGTGACCCTTGGATAGATCCGACCTAAAGGTCATAGTACTCTATTGATGTAAATGGATCTTCAAGAAGAAAATTATGAGTACCTAATGAAAATGTAGAGTATATTCAAAAGTAAGGTACTCATACGCGAAGGGTGATAGTCAGTGTGGCGCTAGTGAACGTCGAGGAAGCTAGATAAGTTCCCAGTCAAAGTTTATAATAAAGTAATTATAATAGTGATAGTTAATTAATCCTCATATTATATTAAGAATTAGCTTTACATGTTTATTGAACATACAACATATGCCTTTATTAGAAGAGAAACTGTGAAAGATTTGATATATTAATCTAAAAAATTAATTAAAAAAACTAAATAAAATAAAACAAAGATAAAAATTTGATAATCTGCGGACTGGAGCAATGCAGCGTTTATTGTAAGTCTTTACTTGATGAGATGTGGAATTGAATAAAGTAGACGTTGTTTGTAAACCAAAACGGTAGCTAAAGACAAAGAATGAATAATTTTTTAAAAAAATATAAATGTAAATAGAAAATTGAAATAGTAAAATAACGATATGTAGGGCTCAGCCGTTCAAGCCGCCGTGCATATTAGCGGTTCGCATCCACGACCTGAGCTAAGCCAGACGAACGCTAGTGGGCATCAAAGACCAGCCATGCAAGCCGAGCTTCAGCCGTCGAAGAAGCCGTCAGATTGGTCCACCGCGATCCAGGGTGTGGATCGACCAGCTGACAGCGAGACAATCGCGAATTTAGAATTTACGGAGTGATCACGTGGTTAGAACCTATAACCCATTGAAAGGGTCATCAAAAAATTATTCATGACTCACAAGGTCATTTTGAGAAACTTTCAACATTCGTGAGAAAGGCTGATTCCATTGCGGTCCGTGTGGTGCAGCCAGTCCCACGCGTCAGCCATAAAATAGTAAGCTTTCATAAGTCGACTCAGACGGTTGTGAAGTACGTCTTCGATAGTGGTTAAGATCGGATGGTGTGAAGAAGGTTATATAAAATACGATTTAATTGAAATTCAGCTTCATGCAGATCGCTATCTCACATAGCGCTCGATCCGGGATGAATCTCCCGACGATGGAGAGAGCTTCCCGATGGTGGATCCAGGACTTCCAAATGCACGATCAGCGGTCAGTATTTTCTCAATCAAATCGTGCCGATCAATGCCAAAATTAATCCGACCTGCTATCTACGCGACAGGCATCCCGATTTTGAAATTTTTTGGGATCATTGATCCATTCTGACGGTCCGATTTCATCCAAAACTGTACTCTCGCTTTGGTGTCTCCACACCATAGACTCAAGACTCATCTACTAAAGAAAAGCGATTCTACACCAACCTTCCGGATCAATCACCATCCTCGTGATGATCCTATGGTTGGAAGCATTTTATGAGTTAATAATGATTATTCATGTCTTAAATTTTCAACTCTTGAAAATATGAATTATCATTACCATTAACTCAAAAGATGTATCACATACACTAAATACACATATGTGATAGAAAATAATCCATTTTATTGATAATAGTCAAAATTATAATTTTGCCCCTAGAAGTGTATTACAGGTGTCAGTCAATTCTGGCTTCTAGGGCATATATATCTAACACATTCTTCCACTAATTTTTGTGCACCCCAAACCTCTCCTAAATCTTTATATTTCAT
The DNA here is from genome assembly GCA_006176705.1 of Cocos nucifera. Classification (NCBI taxonomy): domain Eukaryota; kingdom Viridiplantae; phylum Streptophyta; class Magnoliopsida; order Arecales; family Arecaceae; genus Cocos; species Cocos nucifera. The sequence continues at coordinate 173,554 of QRFJ01001327.1, read as the reverse complement.
GAAAAAATCAGAATAAAATTTGTCCAATAAATAAGAAAAAAGAAGAGTCCAAGTTAGATCCAATTCTTAGACTAGGAATATCCAAACATGAAAAGTTGTTGGACGCCTCCTCCATAATTTTTGGCATGGACCAGCAAGTGAGGGTGCACAAAAAAGGAGGTTATTTTCATAAAATAAGAGAAAAATTAATTAAAAGAGGGGGTGGTACTTAAGGGAAGATGTTTTGATTAACAAGGATTCTATCTCATAGAATCCTAAGCAAAACCAACTCCTCCTTTGACTTGATCTTCCACCTAACTTTCAAATATGAATTGGAGGGAGAGAGGGGGTGTGGAAATCATGGAGAAAGAGAATTTTCATAAAAAATACCAAAAAAATAGGTATGGAGGGTGTTGGGACCAAGGTGGCACAAGGAGATAGGGAGTCCTAGTCACACTAGGACTCTTATTTTGACTTAGTCAAGTAAGATCTTTTAACCAAATAAAATCAAGATTAAACCAACCCAATTAAATAAGACCCTAACCCATTTAAGAACTTAATTAAATTAGATTAAATCAAATTTAATTCTGATTTATTTTCTAATTAAATTAAAGAAATTACGTTAATCTGAGTCCTAATTAGACTAGGACTAGTTCTTCCTTGCACTTGGCTTATCCAATAAACCAATTGAACTTAATCCAATTAAGTCCAAACTAAATCTAATTAAATCATATTTAATTACACTTAATCTCAATCTATTGGCTTAATCAAATTAAGTCAATTAGCAATCGAATTACTAATCGATCCTCCTACAACACTTGCACTAGGTCAAACATCAATCGTATTGATCGTTTAACCCTAAAATGATTCTAAATCGCTGATTAACTATCCGATCAGAATGTGAACTTTAATTTGTATGATCTCATAGGTCTGAAACTAAGTCGGTAGCATAGAAATAATTTTTTATACCAATCGAAGTGACCATCTAGTAATGATACCCGACGGCTGGATAGGTCGAAAGGTGTAGAACATCAGCATTAGAATCCATGCAAATATAGTTTCCATATAATTCATCCTCTTGACCATAATGCTCATAGGACACCTCAGAGTTCAACTGTCAACTTTGATCAGGTTGTCCATATTATATTTCAAAATATCAAATCCATCTGATGGATAACCCTGGCCAAGGTTTTGCTATATTAAAATACAGTGATACATTCTTATCCAACTCTTGGATATTGTCATCCACAACATTCCAAGCATCACCTAGCTCTAATACCATATTGTCATCCACAACATCCCAGGCATCACCTAGCTCTGATACCAAATTATAGACCCATGATATCGCTCGAACGCCAATCATCCTTGACATCACAAGTATCGATACCATGTTGCGGAAGCTCCTGATCTTTAGCACAGACCTGAAGGAACCTGTGATGTTCTCTATAGGCAGCAAACCACCGATCCTCCACCTGGATCTATGATGGAGCACCTCCCTCTTTGGGCATGAGGGAGATGCCCCCTTCTCTAGGGCTTCTTTAAGAACCCTAGGGTGGCAACTCTAGAGAGAAGAGAAGAAGAGAGAGTTGAGGGAGAAAAGGTCTGTATTGATTTCAACCTTGAAAACCCTAATATAACCTATGTATTTATATATAGCCATTAGGCCTAACCAAAAAACTCCTCGACTAACCCAATACATGAAAGCACTCACCGAGCGCATGTACACCCATGTCTCCCATGCTCTCATCCTCTGGATCTAGACCCGACCCATACATGAATTAGCCCCCTTAAGACCTCTCAAACCAGACCTTAAGACTACTAGGATCAACCCAGACTTTAGCCCAAAATAGATCCTCACTTAACTCTGCTCGCGCACTAAGCCGGCTCAGTCTCAGCACTGAGCTAGCTAAGTTCTATTAGATCGGCTCAGTCTAAAATTGAGCCAGCCTAGTTCTATGCCATGCCAGTAGTCCTGAACGTGCAGCTCTCTGTTTTGTCTGTGCTCTAAGACTTAGCCAATTCAATTTTGGACTAAGTCGGCTAACCTACAGATAATCTTTTTTCTGCAGTCTTGATTTTTTGACTTTGGTTCCTTGCTTTACCTTGAATCCCAAGTCTCCGAAGCACTAACCAAGACCCTAGATCTCCAGAGCCAACACCGTGACTCCTCCTATGGCCTCCCAAGGCTTAGGAGCACCATAAATCCTCACAATCTCTACCTTGGTGCCCCAAGCCTTGGCAAATCCCTTGATAATGCCCTCCTGAACAATCCAACTATCCCTACGCACTCGACAGCACCTATGCAAACATCACCTCCGCTAATCCTCTTCAGCTATTGTGCACCTTTGAGGCCTTTGGGATGACCGCCTTGATCGTTGAAGACTTGTGCTTGCTTCTTGGCACCATCCTAAAATTGTAGGATTCTTTCTACTTAGCAGCTGCATCACTTTCTCTAGACTTTTCTAGAGAACCTATAGCATTTCTACACCAGCACATGTTGTACCACCTGACATGATCTCCTCAAAGCTATGCCTGTCCACCTGCACATGCCGCTCCACTTGGAATTGTGCATCACTGGCACTCTGAACTCATGCCAAATTTACTCTCCACTTGTGAAGCCACATCTTTTGAGCTCCACCTATATCCGAAGTCCACCTGATACCGCAGAAGTTGACTCTGTCATTAAATCCCTCGAGGCCAACCACTCAATGCTGCACTGCTGAGCCTGCTGCTGCACCTCGAACACCATCGCTGTCCCTTCAAACCCTCTGCACTCCATGGATCCCTTCGAAGCCATCTCGGATATCTCCGCAACCCGTGGGCACCTCCAAAACCCAAGAGCTCATCCAACTCTTCTGAATCCAATGACTAAACCTTAGGAAATTCTACCTAGTCTTTCTCTTCTACCCCGACACCAGCCATCGCTTCAGTTGTGCCTAGAGAACCATCCTCCACCTGAACCATAACTCTTCTTGGTGCTCCTGTAGAAGAAATCTGATCCATGATACTCCTGACTGCTAGAGACCTCCTGGCACTCCCTGAGATCCCCTAGCTCTCTTTGAGACCTGCATCCGATCTTCCTGAGACACCACTGACACTCTCTACTGAGATACACTCCTCGGCTGCTGCACTGTCGAGCCTCTCCTAGCCCTGTGCCTCCAAAGTAACGCTCCTGCAACACTCCAGCGCTCCCTGACTCATCTCTATGCCATCCAGCCCTAACCTGCGGGACCTCCATGGATCATCCATCTCCATCACCCCAAGGCTTCACAAATCTATACTCTAGTCGAACCACTGAATACATCTTCGACTACTTCCCCACCTTCGAGACACCAAAGAACGTATAATTGCTTCTTCAGCCTTCCTTTGACCATTATCCCTTGAAAAACCTCTCTTTAATAGTCCTACATTGCCCATGTTCTTAGAAAATCTTGATGCTCTCTACTAAGATACCTCTCTCGACTACTGCATTACCGAGCCTCTCTTAGCCCTGCATCTCTAGGAAAGCACTACTGCAGCACTCTAGCTCTCCCTGCCTATCATATAATCGTCATACACCCCAGCCTTTCCACCAAGATCGATCAACAAATCATGCACCAAATCCTTCCACATCGAAAAAATCCCTTTTTGTTAATCCTCTCAACCTCCATCTTCAACTCGCTGCTCCTGGTTGGCCAAACCATAGCAATAACAAAGATAAATTTGAGACATACCGTGGAATCCTTGTGCAGATTTTTGATTTAACCTTGTACGACTTTTTCTTCCCTTCCATGCACCATCAGACTCTGATACCATATTATCGTCCACAACATTTTAGGCATCACCTAGCTCTGATACCATATTATCATCCACAACATCTCAGACATCACCTAGCTTTGATACTAAATTGTAGACCCATGATATCACTCGAACGCCAATCATCCTTGACATCACAAGCATCAATACCATGTTGTAGAAGCTCCTGATCTTTAGCACAGACCTGAAGGAACCTATGGCGTTCTCTATGGGCAGCAAACCACCGATCCTCTATCTGGATCTGTGATGGGGTGCCTCATTCCTTGGGCTTGAGGGAGACGCCCCCTTCTTTAGGGCTTCTTCAAGAATCTTAGGGTGGCAACTCTAGAGACAAGAGAAGAAGAGAGAGTTGAGGGAGAAAAGATCTGTATTGATTTCAATCTTGAAAACCCTAATACAACCTATGTATTTATATATAACCATTAGGCCCGACCAAAAAACTCTCTGGCTAATCCAATACATGAAAGCACTCATCGAGCTCATGTACATCCATATCTCCCATGCTCTCATCCTCTGGATCTAGACCCGATCCATACATGAATTAGCCCCCTTAAGACCTCTCAAACTAGACCTTAAGATCCCTAGGATCAACCCAGACCCTAGCCCAAAATAGACTCTCACATAACTCTGTCCGCGCACTGAGCCGGTTGAGTCTCAGCACTGAGTCGGCTAAGTTCGACTGGGTCGACTCAGTCTGAAACTGAGCCGAGCTAGTTCTGTGCCATGCCAATAGTCTCGAACGCGTAGCTCTCAATTTTGCCTATGCTCTGAGACTTAGCCGATCCAATTTTGGATTGAGCCACTAACCTACAGATAATCTTCTTTCTATAGTCTTAATTCTCCAGCTTTGGTTTCTTGCTTCATCTTGAATCCCAGGTCTTCCAAGCACCAACCAATGAAATCTTCGGAGTCAACATCGTGACTCCTCCCATGGCCTTCCAAGGCTTGGAAGCACCATAAATCCTCACATTGGAGTGGTCAATTCCATCTTGATCACACTCCAACTTTGCAAGTACTTGACTGTGCCCAGAAGCCTTTCTTTGCTGAATTAAAAATTCAGTTAGTCCGGTACCAAAGCATAGTGAGTTGCTTGCAAGTCAGTGAGGTGATCTCAGGTCTAAAGGATACTTATACCTATATCCCATCAGAGACATTCTCAACAGCAGAATGCTCTAAGGTTGATCACATTCAATGACGATGTACCCATATATCTCATCTGTATGCCATACCAGTGTCTCCACATACCTTGGTTAAGAGGACAACCAACCTATATGGCATATAGTGACCTATGCTCGATAGATGCTATCATCCTAATTAACAGCCTATTATTTGGTCATGAACAAATTTAAGGACTAATCGATAAATCCTCTCTTTATCGAAACTAAATAGTCCTAAGAACTTCATCACAACAATGAAGTTCATTAAAAGATGTAAACTTATGATGAGAAAAGATGCCAAAATATTTTTTATTAATTAATAAATTAATTATAATATCTTAACCATCAATAGGCTGATGATTGGCTTCGAGACATAATTTGCAACACCAATGGCCAAAACTCCTTCTCCAACCATCACAAAGAGTATAAAAGGCTAGAAAAATATTTAAAAAATAAGGTTAAATGGATTGAAAGTAGATATCATTAAAATAGTGAGGTTCATTGAACATCAAAAGAAAAAGAGAGAAAAGAGAGGACCTTATGCATCAAATTCAGAGAGCTTCAAAGTGTGATCATCCTCATTCATTCAAGCTTCCTCTCAGTCTTCAAAGGAGAGAATACTAAGCTTTAAGAGCCATCTTTCAGCCTCTCCATTGAGCTTCAAAAGAGTTTCTTTTTATTTTTTGTTCTTGTGCTGAATTTTTATATTTGTATCTTTGTTTCTTTACAAGTTTCTTTGAGGGAAAGAAACTTGGGTGTAGGTTGGTCCAAGCCAAAAATTAAATAGTGTAAAGATTATGGTTGGTGCTTCTAGGTTAAAATCAATTGGATTGATAGTGAATCTGAAAAACTATAGGTGTAGGGTTATGGTTGGTAAGCCTGACAAAATCAACTGGGTTTGTTTGTGATCCTAGGTCAAAATAAATGCACTATAATCTAGGATTATATTAGAATTCCCAACGTGAGCTTGGGGAGTGGACGTAGGTGTGGGGTTGCATCGAACCACTATAAAATTCTTGTATGTTTGATTGTGCTTTTGCTTTATTTGTTTTACATATTTGCATTAATTAGTTACTTTTAATTCCATTGCTACACATTGCTCATTCACCGTAAAGCATTCAAGTTTCTTTTATTTAGAAGCATATATTAGCATTAGAGTTTAAATTGGCCAAACTTTTTAGAAACTTAATTCACCCCCCTCTTGGGTAGCCATACCTGGGTAATAAGTGAGCAGGTGCTCTAATATTTATTTATTGACCTAGTGGTCAAAAGACAAAAGATCTTGGCAATCCAAAATAGAAGCTCTATTTAATGAAGGCCATTCTATTGATCGACCCCCATTATTTGATGGTTCAAATTATACTTATTGGAAAGCTAGGATAAAAATTTTCATTCAAGCATATGACTATAATCTATGGAAGATTATTGTCAATGGCCCTCATACACAAAATACATCATTTATTGATAGAGAATCAATGCATCTAAATGCTAAGGTCTTGAATATTCTTTATTGCTCCTTAGACTTAAATATATTTAATGCAATTTCTTCATGTATTTTAGCAAAACATGTATGGGAGAAATTAGAAATGACTTATGGGAGAGAAAATCAAATAGAAACATCGAGCTCCCAAGAAGTTAAGGAAGCTCACCCCAATCTATGCCTCATGGCTCATGAGGATGGAAAAAAAAAGAAGAAGAAAAGACAAAGGAAAAAAAAGTTTTGATTAAGGGAGAGCAAGGTATAGAAAAGAAAAATAAGGAAGAGAAAGAAGGTATCGCCAATCAATGCCTCATGGCTAATGCAAATGAGGTAAATCCTGAAAATTCTTTCGACTTTATATTTGATGAATTATACGAAGCCTTTAATAAATTAATAGATGATTTTAGAAAATTAAGGTTGAAAAATAAAGAATTCAAAATATCAAATCTTCTCTTAGCTAATGAAAAGAGTAAATTATTAATTGAAAAAGAAGATATTTTGAAAGAAAATATTGCTTTAGCTAAAGAAAAGGAAGAACTTCTCAAATTCAAAAAATCTTTAGTTAAAGAAAAGAATAAACTATTAATTAAAAAAAAGAATTTTATGAAAGAAAAGAATTCATTTGCTAAAAAAAAAAAAAATTATTTAAATTCTAAAAAATCTCTTATGGAAGAGAACTCAAAACTAAGAAAAGAGATTGAAAGATTGAAGCCTATGCTTAACAAGTTTACAATTGGCTCTCAAAAACTTCAATATATTTTGATCAATTAAAAAGCTATTTTTGATAAAGCTGGAATTGGCTACAATTTATTAACAAAACAAAAATTTGTAAATTACATGTTTAGTAATGCTTATTCTGAAAATCATTCTATAGTTTGCTTTAAATACAGCAAAGTAGGTCATAAAATTTTTGAATGTAATATTAAGAAAATTGGTCATACTTTAGTTAAATAAATTTAGATTCCAAAAGGAACCATGTGCTCTAACCTCAATGGATCCAAGATGGCTTGGATACCAAAATCTAGAAAGTGATTTTTGTAGGTACACCAAAGATCCAATGAAATAAAAAGAGAAAAATATTTGGATAGATGCCTTGAAAATGAAATTAGATGGGTGATGATGTTTTGATAAAATCTAAACTTCTCTCACATCATGCCATCATTATTTAGTAAATATATTTTGATTATTAATTCGCATAATTATTGAGTATATTTGATTGACTTTTATGATTTATTATTGCTTATAATGATCATACTCTATAAATTGAAAGTTTGAATGATTTGTTTCATATTTTGATAAGTATGATTGATTTTGATGCTTGCAATGATTTGAATGTTTTGGTTTTCTAAGTTAATATGCTCTCCTGTATATATCATGCTATGGATGAAATAATTTATTTTAAAATTTAGCATAATATTTTAAGTCTTTCCATATCAATTTTATAATTAATGAATTTAAATTAAAAGATGCTTATTGGATATGGATGTTTAAATTGCTAAACTAATAAGAGAAACTAATTTTTGACATTCTCCCATAAAATGCTTAGATATTGAGATTCTCCTAAAAAGTGCATGACTTAAGTACTTAAAAATAAGATATTCAATTAATACAAGATCAAGTACTTGAAGTGTTAATTTGAATTGTATCTTAGGTTAATCCTTAAGAATTTCAAAATATCCTAGTTGAATTGAACACATAAAGCCTTCATCTAGTTTCTCCTTGATTTGATCTTATCCTATTTGATCATCGGAACCTCCCAATTGATTAATTTTTGATTTTTCAAATTGATTTGAATATCTTTCTTGATTATTGATTTGATTATCTTTTTCTATCTTAAAAGAGAATTTTTTTATGAATATTCATACTTTGTTCTGATTGAATGATTTTGAAAATTAAATTTGAGAAATAATTGTCTTGAATCCTTTGAAGTTGATATCAAGAAAGATGTTTCAAGAAAGTTATCATTTATTATTAAAAAAAAACTTTTAAAGAGGACTTTAGTTTTAAGTAATTGGTATCAAATAGCACACCATTTGCCATGTATTTGATTGATTTATCTTTTGACAAAAAGAAAAAAATATTTTTATTTTAAATCTGATTTTGCATAGCTATGTGTTTGATATAATATTATTTAAAATAAATTCAAAAATATATATCTTTTTTGAATCTATAATTGCTTGATATTTCTTAAGAAAAGAAAGAGAAAGTTTCATGCAGAAATTTAAAAATTTAGAACTTTTTAAAATCATTATCCCATACAAGAAAAAAGGACCAAGCTTTAAAATAATTCTTGAATTTCTAGAGCAAGAAAGAATTTTAATTGTAGAAAATTAAGAGATTGGGCTAAGAAGTTCCATGTTCTTTTGATTTATTTGAACCTAGTTCAAGAATTCTTTGGAAATATAATGTTTAGGATTGAAAATTTAGACTCAAAAGTTTGAAGTGTCAATATTATATTGAATGATATAAGATTAGCTTGGACACTAAAGATATTTATTAATGGACTAAAAATTTATCTGCTTCTTGAATTTGCCCACCTACCTTAGATTAGCAAGAGAATTTTATGGTTGTATCTTTCTTCTTAAAGATATACCGACCTACCCTTCTTAGGATGCTAGGATTTATTTTCTTAGAACTTTAGTACTCCCTAGTAATCTATTTTTGTAAGTTATAGATGTCATATATTTTGATCATCTTGATGTTTGTCATTTTTGTAGACATCCTTTTAAAAATAAATTGATTTTGATACATTCTTATAATTTTGAAACTCATTGATAAATATAATACTTAACTATCAAAACTTTTATAATTTCTATCAAACAGCACATCATTGTCTTACACTTCAATGCTTTATCTTTTAGCAAAAATAAAAGAATATCTTTATCTCAAATCTAATTTTGCAAAGCTATATTCTTGATGTTACATCATTTGAGATAAATCCAAAATGTTCATATCTTTTCTAAACTTAATTGCCTAGTATTTCATAAAAAAGGGATGAAATGATCTTTCAAAGAATAACAGAAGATTTGTTAATATTTTACCTTGGATGATTTGTTGATATTAATTCAAAATGATTTATCATAGTTTAAAATTCTCAAAATGATTTGAATTTTAGATCAAGTTGTTATTTGATTTTATTTTCAAAGCTATTAAAATAAAAAAAGATTTTTTTTTTATCAAGAAGATTCTTCTTAAGAAATTTCTCACACTTGATATCAATAGTCTCATTCTTGTCTTGAATTTTATTATTATTTTTGATAAAAAAGAAGAATATTTTAAATAGAATATCTCTCTATGATTTATTTTGGATGATTTATTGATATCAATTCAAATTAACTTATCAAGATAATTTGATCTGAATTTAAATTGATTCATCTTTTTTGATTAAAAACTTCAACGATTAATATCAAATAGATCATTATTGTCTTGTATTCTATTGCTTTATCTTTGACTAAAAAAAAAAGAAAATATCCTTGCATATAATCTGATTTGCATGAATATATTTTTGATATTATACCTTGAGATAAATTATAAGATTAATATATTTATGCTTATGCTTCAAATTAATTGATACTACTTAAGAAGAGAAAGAGATATTTTTTGAAAAATTAAATAAATCTCTGAATGATATATCCATTTCGTATTAGATAGCTTATAATATGCCTTATATTTTATTGATTTATCTTTTGGTAAAAGAATAGTTGCTTTGTCTCAAATATGAATTTTCATGCCTATATTCTTGCTATTATAATATTTGAGATAAATTCTTGTGATATATTTTTGAATGATTGACTTTAATATCAAAGTGAAGAGAAGTATTTTCAAGATTATATTATTCAAATTTTTGAAGCCTAAAGTTCTTATTAATTAAAATTGAGAAGTACATTTACATGGCATACTTTTGGATTTTAATGGATTGTTATCATTGTAAACATCTTTTGAAGCACATAAAAAGTAAATTTTTAAAAAATTTAGTTTTCACATGAGTGAATGCTATGTTTATTTAAATTAAATGCATAATTTAATACTTTATTCACTCAATTGATGCTTGCTCTCTTAAAATTTTATTTAATTTAAAAATAGCTTTGTTTGCAAAAGTAAGGGGAGAAAACACCAAAGATAAAATGATTACTAACTTGGTATCAATAAAATTTAAAAAATCTAAGCTTAAAAGATGAATTTGTATTAATTAAAGATTAATATGGTATCAATTAAATATGATTAACTTGAAAGAAAAAGAGGGAGTAACAAAAATTATAAAGCTTATGCATGCAAATTTTGAAAAAAAAAAGGAAAAGTGGGAGATAATGCTAAAGAATGAATATATATATATCAATTTGATAATCTAAATTTAAAATATGCTTATTTTGAAATAAAGAGAGGAAGAAAGTTGAAAATAAATCAATCCAGCTATTAGTATGAAAAGCAGGGAGAGAGATATTTTTTTAGTTTAATTTGATTAAAAATATTAGTGAATTTATGATCTTAAATTTTCAATCAATTATCTTATTTTGAGCTTTATTGTATTGATTTTAAATTTTAAATCAAATGCCTTATAGTCTTTTCAAATTGTACTTTCATGTGTTTATTCAATTTGATTTACTTGATTTAAAATACTATAAATTTAAAGTAGTATCAAGCAAACAAATTATTCTTTAATAATTAAAAATTGCTTAAAGTGGTATCATTAATATGTTGATTTTATATTTTGATATACATGATTTGATAGCCTAATCATTTTTGATAATTAATTGGAGTTAAACTAAATTTGAAAATCCTTATAAAATCATTTGTATCAAAGTAATTTTTACTCAAAAAATAAATTTGAGAAAGTAATTCTTATTTACTTTGATACTATTATTGATTTACTCGATACATTCTCGATGCATATTTTTTCTAAATTTAAATGATAGATTTTCATTAAGAAAAGGAATGAATAAATATTGATGTGCATATTATGCTTGAATTCATGGTCAAATCTTATGAAAGGCTTTATTCCTCTTAAAGGTTAAAAGTACATCTTTGAAAATCTGATTAAAAAGTCATATTCATTCAAAAAAAAAAGAGGGAGAGTCTTTAATATTTAAATTCAAGCTAATTTTTGAAAAGAAAGAAATAATCATTCAAAAGGAGAGATGATTAATTTGATTTGACATTCTAAATTTGATACATCTCTCAATTTAATGCCTTAATGTTGATTTTGATGATTTTTCTTATTCTTTTCCATGAGCCTTTTGATGTTGTCAAAAAGGAGGAGAGGTATATTGAATATATGCTTAAAGAATTAATACTTAAGAAACTCAATGAATTTCTTACTTAGAACCTTAATACTCATTGATTTGAATTAAAATATTATTTTGATATTAGTATATAAATTATGCAAAATATTATTTAGAATTTTTATGAAGTATGCATTTATATTTGTGTATATTCTCACTTTATATTTTATACTAGCCAGTTAGTTGAAACACGTTAATTTATTTTTGTGCATATACTCAAAATTTTGTCATCATCAAAAAGGAGATTGTTGACTCACTGATTGATTTTAATTATTCCAAAATATTGAGTATAAATAATACTAATCATGTATTTCAAGAATATATGTAGGTCTTTTTAGGTATTCAAATTGTAAAAATTAATCCAAGAAAAGATCGACACAAAAATTACTAAGTCAAGAGCTTCAAGAAAATTAAATTGATAAACATCCTTAAAGAAAGATAAAATTATAATTTTATAAAGTTAGAGAAAATCTATTTTGGAAGCCTCAAGAACAAGCTTAAAAGATTTCTGATCTTTTGAAAGTAGTCTTATAATTTTTGGATGCATAAATGAGAAGAAAATCAAATTTTAGCAAAAGGGTCAATCCAAGGGACGATCCTTAGGTCATCTTCTTTCGAAATGGGCTGCTCGGCATGCTTGGCATACAAACTGGGCCGACCTAGTCTGAGACTGAGCCGACCTAGTCTCAGTGGTAGCAAAAAATAGAAAGTGCAAAAAGCCAATTTTTTCAAGAATTAGGGGACTGAGCCGATCCAGCTATAAACTGAGCCGACCTAGTAAAAAACTGAGCCAACCCAGTAATCGTAATGGCTAGTTTCTGTAGCTTTTTGTAATGGCCAATTTTTTACTCCAACGACTATTTCAGCCCTTCCAATGGCCAAAAGTCCTTCTCTAGCCATCACGAAAAGTATAAAAGGCTAGAAAAATATTTGAAAAATAAGATTAAATAGATTGAAAGTAGATATCATTAAAATAGTGAAGTTCATTGAATATCAAAAGAAAAAGAGAGAAAAGAGAGGACCCTATGCATCAAATTTAGAGAGCTTCAAAGTACGATCATCCTCATTCATTCAAGCTTCTTTTCAGCCTTCAAAGAAGAGAATACTAAGCTTCAAGAGTCATCTTTCAGCCTCCCCATCGAGCTTTAAAAGTGTTTCTTTTTGTTTTTTGTTGTTGTGTTGAATTTTTATATTTGTATCTTTGTTTCTTTACAAGTTTCTTTGGGAGAAAGAAACTTGGGGTCTAGGTTGGTCTAACCCAAAAATTGGATGGTGTAAAGATTGTAGTTGGTGCTCCTAGGTTAAAACCAACTGGATTGATAGTGAACCCTAAAAACTATCAATGTAGGGTTATGGTTGGTGAGCCCGACAAAACAAACTAGATTTGTTTGTGATCTCGGGTCAAAACAAATGCACTATAATCTAGGATTATAGTAAAATTTCTAAGGAGAGCTTGGGGAGTGGATGTAGGTGTAGGATTGCATCGAATCACTATAAAATCCTTGTGTGTTTGATTGTGCTTTTGCTTTATTTGCTTTACATATTTGCATTAATTAGTTGCTTTTAATTTCACTGCCACACATTGCTCATTCACCATAAAGCATTTAAGTTTCTTTTAATTAGAAGCACATATTAGCATTAGAGTTTAAATTGGCCAAACTTTTTAGAAACTCAATTCACCCCCCCCTTCTTGGGTAGCCATACCTAGGAAATAGAGAATGATATTCGCATATTGACTACAGTCAAAATATGGTTATCTAAGGAGTTCTCTATGAAAGATCTAGGAGAGGCATCCTTTATTCTAAGAATTAAGGTCTATAGGGATAGACCGAATAGGATGCTCCGTCTCTCACAGAAAATGTATATAAAGGAGGTGTTGAAGAGGTTCAGCATGAAAAACTCTAAGAGAAGTTTAGTATCCTTTAGACATGGCATTTATCTCTCTAAGAAAATATGTCGTAGCACACCTGAGGAGATTGATGCATGAGAAAGATCTCTTATGCTTTGGCAATATAGAGCCTCATGTATGCCATGCTATGTACATGACTTGATATTGCCCATGCTGTGAGTGTTACGAGTAGGTATCAGTCGAATCCAGACGAAGAGCATTGGACTTTTGTGAAATGTATCCTTAAGTACTTGAGAAGGACTAAGGATATATTTCTAGTTTTTGGTAATGAAAAACTCCAGGTTCAGGGGTATAAAGACTCGGATTTTATGTCTGACATAGATGATCGAAAGTCGACATTTGGAAGTTTGTTTATTTGTAATGATGGAGCTGTCAGTTGAAAGAGTTTCAAGCAGACAGTGATAGCAGATTTCACCATGGAATCAGAGTACATCACTGCATTGAAGGCTGCAAAGGAGGTGTTCTAGTACAAGAAGTTTACCGTAGAGCTCGGAGTGATGCCATCAGATGCCGTCTCTCTATACTGTGACAACAATGGCTCCATAGCCCTAGCTAAGGAGCCAAGATCTCATAAAAAATCTAAGCACATCGAGTGCCAATACCACCTCATCCATAATTACCTCGAGAAGGAATACATCAAGGTCAAGAGAGTTGACTCTGCAAACAATGCGGTAGATCCGCTGACAAAGTCATTGAGCCAATAAAAGATCAAAGCCCATCTTGAGAAGATGGGACTTAAATTTGTAGCCAATTGACTTTAGATCAAGTAAAAATTTGTTAGATGTGTATCCTAAAAGCCAGATTGGCTAAACACTTGTAATATACTTCTAAGGATAATTTTATAATTTTGACTATAAATTGATAATTTTATAATTTTGATTATAAATTAATAAAAGAGTTTTTTCTATCATAGTGTGTCTTTAAAGTGTCTATGATACATCCTTTGAGTTAATGATAATGATAATTTATATTTTTAAGAGTTAAAAATTTAAGACATAAATTTTTATAATTAACTCATAAACTACTTCCGACCGTAGGATCATCATGAGGATGGTGATCGATCTAGAAGGCTGGTGTATGATCACTTTCTTAAGATAGATGTGTCTTGAGTTATTGGTGTGGAGACACTGGTGCGAAAGTATAGGTACTCATTAGAGAATGAGGGCACTGAGCATGACCACCTCAAGTAGTTATAAGAAAGTCTATCTTTTCATCGATGACTGACTTGATGCTGTAGTGGTGTGTCTAGTTCTTTGACCTGAGGTGCATCGGCAGTTCATCTTGAGGGTATTATAGTTTGACTACACCATAACTCGGTCTCCTAGCCATTCAGAATCTTGAGGTGTATGTTGGCTATAGCATGTTCATTGTAGGAATTGGATTGCACCAATAAGGGATCTATCTACCTCGGTAGATGAGTAGCACTATGATAATCATGAGATTAAGTTCATAAGTCCATGGTCATGGCAGAGTGAAGATGATAGAAAGAGTTTCTATTAGGGTTTCATATCAAAGTCGAATCAAATGATTAATTCATATGATGGATGTTGGGTTTGATGAGTTCACCTTAACCCTAATCCTGTCGGAGCTTAAGATAGAAGAACCCAATCACACAGGTAGCTACACTGAGAGGTTCACTTTCGATTTTGATGGGTTGCCACCATATACTGCTAGGTGTCACTGGTGGATTTTGAAAGTAATTAGAATGATTTTGATGATCGATCATTCTATTTGTATGAATCGAAAAAGTTCTGATCTATCGAAAGATGTTTCGATGATATCGATAATAGTGATCGCAACATATCTCATTACCATATGGAATTGAATCTAACTAGATCACATAAATAAGGATTTGGGTCTGGATGTCATCAATTGAGCTAACTTAGTTCGATTGATTTGGATTAGATCCAATCAAGTTCAAGATAGTCATGCTACCACACGATTGAGCCTGGCTTTCTCCTTCTATAATCTTTTTGATTCATTGCAATCGAGTCAAATTTGATTTGATAATGTATGAATGATCTTATCGTACATCCTCACCCAAGTAGAGCCAATTTTAGCTACTTTGCATGGGTGATCATCTCCAAGGCTGACACTTCCACCATTGGCCTTTTGGTAGGTAGCAAACCACTTCTGATGAGAAGTATAGTGGTGTGAGCATGCTGAATTCAATATCTACATAGTATCATACTTTGTGGATCCATCTGATACAACTAGCAGGTCTTCTCCACTACTCACAAAAGTTGTATCATCTCCTTTGCTGGCCTTCCCCTTTTTTTAATCTCAAAAGGGGATAATCTCTCCTTAGGTGTCCAGACTGATAACATTTATAACATTTCAATGTCATCTTCCTCTGATCGTAAGACTTTGACCTGCCCTTGGATTTCCCTCTTGTCTTCTTCTTTGATCTTCCCTATCTTTCATTCACAATCAAGATCTCAGACTTAGGGTCTCCCTTGCAGATATTTTTTCTTTGCTCATTTGATCTGAGCATACCAACAACCTCTTCATAGTTTAGGGTCTCCTTCTCATAAACTAAAGTTGTTATGAGATCATCATATGAACCTGGGAGAGAACATAATAGTAGCAATGCTCAATCCTCCTTGTCGATCTTCACATCCAAACTCATCACCTCAGAACACACCTGATTGAACTTTTGGATATGTGCAACAAGATCTCCACCTTCGGGCATCCTCAGACTATATAGTTGTTTCTTCAATCACAGCTTGTTCGTCATGTTCTTTCCCATGTATGTGTTCTCTAGTCTCTCCCAGAGCCCTTTCGCCATAGTTTCTGTGCAAACCTTGAGCAAAATCTGATCGGCCAAGCACATCTAGATTATGCTAAAAGCAATTTTCTCCAACTCTTTCCAATCCTTAGCACTGATCTTTTTCGATCTTTCTTTTGTCAAGACCTTATAGATCCTTTGCTGAACCAATAAGTCCTTTACTCTTTGCTGCCATAAAGTAAAGTTCTCCTTATCATCAAACTTCTCAAAATCGACCATGAATCCACTTGATCCCATGACTTCAAACAAGTCATGAATAAATCCCTAACACCTTTCACGATCTCACATACCAGCAAAACTATCCTTCAAAGAAGATCTAACTGGCCCTAGATTCTTTTTCCAAACTTCTGTATCACCGTTCCTCCATGTAAACAATCTCCATCTCAATCTAGAGATAACCACGAAGCAAACTAAAAGTTTTAGGATAAAACCTGGTGCAATAGATCCTGAATGTAGTAAACCCTAGTTGTCTTCCTTCCTTCCATGCAACACTGCTCTAATACCAAATATCGGAAATGTGCGCTCTTTCCAAATGAAAGAAAATCCTGATTTTCCAAACCAGGTTCGTTCATATCTGATCGGATCAAGAGATATATTTCAAAAACTATTCTCTTTGATCCAAATCAGATTAGAGATGTTTCAGATCTAATTTTTATTATTCTAATAATTAAAATAAAATATAGATAAATTAAATCAGATTTAATTTATCTTGATGTAGGATAATCTTATTACCCGTTGATGATCCTATAAGTAGCGAAAGGTTCTAGATCTAGCCACACTAGTACCTGGCCTCTATCGGTATCCACTCAGGTTGGATTTGGAGATCCTCTTCTTCTCTATCACATCTCCAGAAATCAGTTTGAATCTTATTTGGAGGATCTTCAAAATAGCTTTCGAAGATCAGCAGTTGTCTTTTGCAGCAGCACAGCCTTCAAGCATTCTGTCACCTTTCTTTCGCCTAGATTGCATCAACTGAGATCCCAAACTTCTTTGGGTGTGGAGAGGAGAGGGAGAAGATGAACTTGGCATGGAGGAGGAAGAGAGAGGCAGCCTTGGGGCATAGAGAATTGTTCTCCTCTTTATTATTCTTGAGTTGGACGTAGGGTCTTATTTATAGACTATGCGTGATCCAACTCCTCTTCATCCCAACCAATCACAACCCTTTGTGAAATCAGATCTAAATCTGATTGGTGGAAATATAGTCTCTTGGATTCATCCTTAGATGGCACCTAAGATCAGTCAAAGTTGGTTCTTAGGAGGAGTCTAATCAGAATCCAATAAGGAGATGGAGTTCCTATCCAATAGGGACTCTTGGGTGCCTCAAGCATGGGCGCACGCCAAGGCGTGCGCCTTCCTCCTTGCCAGTTTCTGGTAGGGGGACAAGCCCCCATTAGCTCTCCAATAAGTGCGTGACACGTGGACAGAAGTCAAAGTATTAATGGTCAATATTTGACCAGTCAAAGATCAACTTTTGACCAAAGTCAAAGGACGAAAAATGGTAGATCACCATAAATGGCAGGTATTGTCTTACAAAATAAGACAACTCTTTTTTACTTGGATAGGCTCCAGTCAGACTAAGTGAAGGCCTCTGATCGAGCACAAACTCCTTTGGCTCAGTCAGGACAACTATTTATGATAGTAAAAGAAGAACGTTAGGTTCAATCGAGTGCTAGCACGATTTTCTTGAACCTAATTGAATCTCATTCAGATCAATTGAACTGGATCAGTTCAATTGATGATCACCAGATTCAAACCCTTATTTGTGTGACCCAATTAGGTTCAGTTCTGTATGGTAATGGGATATGTCATGATCTCTATCATCGACATCATCGAAAACTCCTTTCGATGGATCAGAACTCTTCTGATTCAAATAGCTAGAATGATCGATCATCTAAATCATTCTAATTGCTCCCAAAATCCACCAGTGACACCTAGCAGTATATGGTGGCAACCCATCAGAGCTGAATGCGAACCTCTTGGTGCAGCTACCTGTGTGATTAAGTTCTTCTATCTTGAGCCCCGATTAGATTAGGGTTAAGGTGAACTCGTCAAACCCTAGTTTCTGTCATATGATGTAATCATTCGATTCAAGTCCGATGTGAAAACCTAAATAGAAACTCTTTCTATTATTTCACTCTGCCATGGCCATGGGCTTCTGGACTTGATTCTCATGATCATCATAGGGCTGCTCCTCTACCACCGAGGTAGATAGATTCCATCTTGATGCAATCCAGTTCCTACAATGAACATGCTATAGCCAACATACACCTCAGGGTTCCGAATGGCTAGGAGATCGAGTTATGGTGTAGTCAAACTATAACACCCTCAAGGTGAACTACCGATGCACCTCAGGTCAAAGAACCAGACACACCACTGCAGCATCGAGTCAGTCATTGACGAGAAGGTAGACTTCCTAATGACTACTCGAGGTGGTCACGCTCAGTGCCCTCATTCTCTAACGAGTACCTGTACTCTCGCTCTAATGTCTCCACACCATAGACTCAAGACTCATCTACTAAAGAGAAGCGATTGTACACCAACCTTTCGGATCAATCACCATCCTCATGATGATCCTATGGTCGGAGCATTTTATGAGTTAATAATGATTATTCATGTCTTAAATTTTCAACTCTTGAAAATATGAATTATCATTACCATTAACTCAAAGGATGTATCACAGACACTAAATACACATATGTGATAGAAAATAACCCATTTTATTGATTATAGTCAAAATTATAATTTTGCCCCTAGAAGTGTATTACAAGTGTCAGCCAATTCTGGCTTCTAGGGCACATATATCTAACAATCTCCCACTTGTCCTAAAGCCAATTGGCTACAAGTCTAAGTCCCATCTTCTCAAGGTGGGCTTCGATCTTCTGCTGGCCCAACGGCTTTGTAAGTGGGTCTGCCACATTGTCTGTGGAGTTGACTCTCTTGACCTCGACGTAACCCTTCTCGAGGTAATCACGGATGAGGTGGTATCGCCGCTCAATGTGCTTGGATTTTTGGTGAGACCTCGGCTCCTTAGCAAGGGCTATGGCGCCATTGTTGTCGCAGTATAGAGGAATGGCATCTGATGGCATTACTCCGATTTCTGCAGCAAACTTTTTGTACCAGAATGCTTCCTTTGCAGCCTCTGATGCAGCGATATATTCTGCTTCCATGGTGGAATCTGCTATCACTGATTTGCTTGGAACTCTTTCAGCTGATAGCACCACCATTGCACACAAATAGACTCCTAGATGTCGACTTTCGATCATCTACATCGGACATGAAATCTGAGTCTGTGTATCCCTGGACTTGGAGTTCTCCATTACCAAAGACCAACATCATATCCTTAGTTCTTCTCAAGTACTTAAGGATACATTTCACAGAAGTCCAGTGTTCTTCACCTGGATTTGACTGATATCTGCTTGTGACACTCACAGCATGGGCTATATCAGGTCGTGTACATAGCATGGCATACATGAGGCTCCCTATTGCAGAAGCATAAGGGATCTTGCTCATGCATTCTATTTCCTCAGGTGTGCTAGGGCACATCTTCTTGGAAAGATGAATACCATGTCTGAAGGGTATTAATCCCCTCTTAGAGTTTTCCATACTAAACCTCTTTAGTACTTCCTCTATGTACATCTTCTGTGAAAGTCCTAGCATCCTATTCGGTCTATCCCTATAGACCTTAATTCCTAGAATAAAGGATGCTTCATCCTAGGTCTTTCATGGAGAATTCCTTGGACAACCATATTTTGACTGTCGTCAACATGGGAATATCATTCCCAATAAGGAGGATGTCATCCACGTACAATACGAGGAAGACAACAGCGCTCCCACTGACCTTTTTGAAGACACACGGTTCCTCTTCATTTTTGATGAAACCAAACTTTTGATCACATCATTGAAATGAGTGTTCCAGCTCCGAGATGCTTGCTTAAGTCCATATATGGACCTTTGCAGCTTGCAAACCTTGTGATCAGTATCACTGGATGTGAAACCTAGCGGCTGTTCCATATAGATATCTTCCTCAAGATATCCATTTAAGAATGCCATTTTCACATCCATTTGCCATATTTCATAATCGAAATAGGCTGCAATGGCAAGCAATGTGCGGATGGATTTTAGCATAGCCACTGGGAAAAAGGTATCCTGATAGTCAATGCCTTCGCATTGACTATAACCTTTTGCCACTAGTCTAGCCTTGAATGTCTCCACATTTCCATCTGCACCAATCTTTCTCTTGAAGATCCATTTACACCCAATAGGTACTATACCTTCTGGTGGATCTACCAAGGTCCAGACTTGGTTTGAGTGCATCGAGTCAATTTCTGACTGCATTGCCTCTAGCCATTTCTCGGAGTCGATATCTGATATCGCCTCATTGTAGGTTTTGGGATCATCACCATGAGCACCATTACCTACGAGGAACATTTTCTCTACTTCCTTTGAAATAATACCTAAGTATCTTTCAGGGGGATGGAAAACTCTTTCGATCTACGAGGTGGAGGAGGTAGTGTTCTTATTGGCTCAACCTGATTTGGTTCCAATTGGTCCTTAGCTCGTTGTACTTGTGAGACTTTCTCATCAAGCTTGATCTGCTTTCCAATGCCGCTATCTTGAATAAACTATTTTTCAAGAAAGATGGCATGTCGACTCACAATCACATTGTGGTCTTCTGGAATGTAGAAATAGTATCCTAATGACTCTTTAGGATATCCTATGAATCGAGCTCTAAAGGACCTAAACTCTAACTTGTCCGCTTGTTGTCTTTTGACATGAGCCGGACAACCCCAAATTCTGAGATGACTCAGACTTGGTTTCTTACCATGCCATATCTCATACGGTGTGGTAGGAACGGTTTTAGAGGGAACCCTATTCAGTAGATAAATTGAAGTTAACAATGAATATCCCCAAAGAAAATCAGGGAGGTCTGTGAAGCTCATCATGGATCGAACCATATCCAATAGAGGTCCGATTTCTCCATTCTGAAAATCCCGTTGAGTTGAGGTGTTCCTGGTGGAGTCCATTGAGAGACTATGCCATTTTTCCTTGAGATAGTCTAGGAATTTTCGGCTAAGGTATTCACCTCCTCGATCTGATCGAAGAACCTTAATGGGTTTTTCAGTTTATTTTTCTACTTCATGTCTGAATTCTTTGAACTTTTCAAAAGCTTCAGACTTGTGTCTCATAAGATACACATACCCATACCTAGATAGATCATCGATAAAGATAATGAAGTAGACAAAATTGCCTCTAGCCGGCACATCAAATGGGCCGCACACATCAGTATGTACTAGGGCAAGGAGATCTGTGGCCCTTTCCCCATGTCCAACAAAAGGGAGTTTAGTCATTTTGCCTTGAAGACAAGATTCACAAGTTGGATATGACTCGAAAGTCAATGGACTCAATAGCCCATTTTTCTCCAATTTGTTGAATCCTATCTTCTGCTATATGACCTAATCTTAGGTGCCATAGATATCCTATCATTTGGACTATCCCTAGGTCGTTTGGCATTCACGTTTTGCTCGATAGTTAGAAAATAGATACATCAATATGTAGCTGATAAAGATCGTTAATAAGAAAACCATTTGCAATTTTATTTCTTTCATAAAGAATGTTACAATGGTCCTTAAAGAAGGTAATCACATAGCCTTCTAGTGCTAAGCATGAAACAGAAATCAAATTCCTGCTAGCTGCAGGCACATAATAACAGTCTTTCAAAACTAAGTCTAAACCAGATGGTAATCGAAGAGGGTATGTTCCCACGGCCACTGCAGCAACTCTTGCTCCATTACCGATGCATAGGATCATGTCTCCATCCCTCAGCCTCCTGCTATCCTCAAGACCCTGCATAGAAGTGCACAGATGAGCACTAGAACCAGAGTCAAGCACCCAACTGGATGCAGAAGAAATCCATAAGGTTAGACTCAATAACGAGCATACCTCCAGAAGGACCTTCCTTCTTGTTCTTCAGGGTGGCCAGGTAAGTAGGGCAGTTCCGCTTCCAATGGCCGTCGCTGTTGCAATGGAAACACTTTCCTTTGACATCAGCCTTTTTCTTCGGCTCTGCCTTCTTCTTCTTTGCTCCTTCCATCTTTTGCTTTTTCACAGACTTCTTTTTCTTTCCATAAGACTTTCTTTTGGAAGAAGTCCGTTCCATAGCAAGAACTGAGCCTTTAGAACCTTTCATAGAAAGCTCAGCGGTAACCAGCATATTCATTAATTCGGCCAAGGAATTTTGAAGTTTATGCATGTGGTAATTCATGATGAATTGCCCATATGCATCAGTCAAGGATTGCAGAATAATATCATTCTGCAGATCCAAGTCTAACTTCACACCGAGCTTCTCAAGCTCTTCCAAGTCCTTGATCATCATCAGACAGTGATCTTGGACTGACTGCCCATCACGCATCTTAGCCTTAAAAAGTCATTTCGTGACTTGATACTTGGCTGCGCGACTCTGTTCACCAAACATCTCCTGCAGGTGAGCCAACATTTGGCGAGCAGTCTCGATATCTTCATGTTGGCACTGGAGCTCATCAGACATCGAGCCCAACATGTAATATCTGGCCTTATTATCTTCGTCTATCCATTTTTCCAGAGATGCTCTCTATTCAGTGGATGGATGAGCTGGTAAGGTGGGAGGGTCCTGATCCAATACATGGGTTAACTTCTCAGAAACCCAAAACAATTTTGTAGTTTCTGAGCCAATCTTTATAATTGGGTCCGGTCAGTCTATGTGTGTTCCAAGGATACGTGCTAATGGGTTGGACGCAGACATTTTCTTATAGAGAGTCAAAGATTCTAGTTAGATACTGTAATTATGACTTGACCAATTTATTTAGGAAATTTTATTTTTAAATAAATTAGCTTCCCACTATTTTCTCGGATCCCTACACTCCCTCTGTAGAGATGCAAAAATCTCCATGATTAATGATTTCTAGTGGGTGGTGCGGTCTCACCAACTGACTCATCACCTCACCTAACAGTTATTGGTGATGGGTTAGCCAATGAGTGAACAACTCTTGTTCAATGATTCTCTAATCATGGTGCACCCAAACTTGGTCTCTAATTCATGAATCTCACCGTATCTGAAATATTGATCCACTCCTTAGTTAAGTCAGACCCACCATTTGCACAGACTGGATTCCTAATTGAGTCTCTCACCGTATCCAGAATATTGAGCCCAACTCATCCTCCAGCCCATAGCATCCAATGCCTAATAGACATGGTTGCATCTTTTCGGTGCAACTGAGCCACTGTATCCAGTCGAGAACAATCAACCCCGGGAAGGGCCCGCACATCTACAATGGTGGAAGACCTCAGACTTAATCTTTTCTTAGGGAGAATTGATTCAGGTCTCATTAAACTAGACTTATCATAGTCATAACAATTATGACTAACCTAGTGGCATGGGTTAGCTCGGATTATTGACCACCTCAAATCAGAACTGTGTCAACAGATATGGCTAGGTAAGTGAGATCGGTGGAAGGGATATGCCATTAACTCGTACAAGAATGCATTCAGGTCGAGTAGCTTCCAATTAAAAATCAGTCGGTCGTATGTGCCAAACTTACCTTAGACACCAAATTGTTGAGCCAGAACCAATTGGGTTAGCCTACAATCCAGACTCTAACCTCTGAGCCTAATTAGGTCTTGCTTGATCGTGACTCGATCTTGACCCAGACTTAATCCTATTAGGCTGGTCAATTTAAGCATTGTTGATCCCATCTAACCAACTCTTGATTCAGTTTGATCAACCGCTTAGACCTAATTGAGCTACCCAAGCCCGAACCCAGTATTATGAATATGTCTTAGATCTGAAAATTCTCAATTTTAGATCCTAATTAATATTTCATAATCTTAATTCTTAATTAAGTAGGGTTCATAAACAAAATATGCACAATAAATCCTAGGGTTTCAGGATCTAGGGTTTTGCAGAAAGTAAGTTTTGAATTTCTGATTAAGGACGAACATGCGCAGCACCCCTACACATCATAAGAATACCCCATCGGATGGAAGGAGAGGGCCTTTAAACCCTTCTTCATTCTTATGACCGGACGGCCAAGAGGAATGCCTTAATCAGGAACATGTAATACTACAAAATAGTTTTAGATCTATATCATATATCTCATATACAAATTAGATCTAATCATGGCATATTTTGCATACATCTCATGTATCAAATCATGCATATTTTCAGATCTAAATTATCTCATAATAATCTAAAAAATTAGATTTAAATTGATCTTATCAAAATAAACTCTAATCTAGACAACTATGTAGAACTATTCTACAACTAGTCTAGACATGCATCAATCATATCTCATATGATGTTTAAAATTAAATAATTTTTATTTACTATTTTTTAGATATTATTATAATAATTATAATATCAAAAAATAATAAATAAATAGATCTAAAATATGATTTAATCAAATTAAATTATAAACATGCAAGACTATTCTATTTTAGAACTAGTCATGCATATTTTCTAATCTTAGATCCAAATTATTTAATTTTAATTTTTTCTAATTTTAGATCTGATCACATCTCATGTGACATCTGAGAAATCACTTATTTTTTAATTAAAATAAATTTAAAATTAGATCTAAATACTTTAGAACCTTGGCTCTGATACCAGTTGAAGGGAAATCCTGATTTCTCGGACCAGGTTCGTTCAGATCTGATCGGATCAAGAGATATATTTTAAAATTTTTTTTCTTTGATCTAGATTAGATCTAAGATATTTTAGATTTAATCTTTATTATTTTAATAATTAAAATAAATTTAGATAAATTAAATCAAATTTAATTTACCTTAACGTAGGGTAATCCTATTATCCGTTGATGATCCTGTAAGCAGCGAAAGATTTTGGATCTAGCCATGCAAGTGCCTAGCCTCTATCGGTATCCACTCAGGTAGGATCTAGAGATCCTCTTCTTTTCTATCACATCTTCAAAAATCAAATCTGAATTTGATTTGGAGGATCTTCAAAATACCTTTCGAAGATTAGCAGTTGTCTTTTACAGCAGCGCAACCTTTTAACTTTTTGTCGCCTTTCTCTCATCTGGATTGCACCAACCTGGATCCCAAACTCCTTTGGACGTGGAGAGGAGAGGGAGAAGAAGGACTTGGCATGGAGGAGGAGAGGAGAGGCAGCCTTGGGGCGTGGGAATTTTCAATTGCTTCTTAAGGAGAGGAGCGGGAGAAGAAGGTCTTATTTATAGACTATGTGTGATCCAACTCCTCTTCTTCCCAACCAATCACAATCCTTTGTGATTCAGATGTAAATCTAATTGGTGAGAATAGAGTCCCTTGGATTCCTCCTTAGATGGTGTCTAAGATCAGTCAAACTTGATTCTTAGGAGAAGTCTAATCGAAATCCAAAAAGGAGATGGAGTCCCTGTCCAACAGGAACTCCTGGGCGCCTCCTGCTCGACAGGGACTCCTGGGCACCTCCTGCTTGGGCACACGCCAAGGATGGCGTGCATCCTCCTCCTTGCTAGGTTTTGGCAAGGGGACAAGCCCCCACTAGCTCTCCAATAGGTGCATGACACATGAATAGAAGTCAAAGTATCAATGGTTAATATTTGACCAGTCAAAGGTCAACTTTTGACCAAAGTCAAAGGACGCGAAATGGTAGGTGACCAAAAATGGCAGGTATTGTCTTACAAAATAAGACAACCCTTTTCTGACCTGGATAGGCTCCAGTTAGATCAAGTGAAGGCCTCTGATCGAGCACAAACTCCTTTGGCTCAGTTAGGATAACTATTTATGATAGTAAAAGAAGAACGTTAGGTTCAATCGAGTGCTAGCACGATTTCCTTGAACCTAATTGAACCTCATTCAGATCAATTGAACTGGATCAATTGATGATCACCAGATTCAACCCCTTATTTGTGTGACCCAGTTAGGTTCAGTTCTGTATGGTAATGGGATATGTCATCATCTCTATCATCGACATCATCGAAACTCCTTTCGATGGATCAGAACTCTTCTGATTCGAACAGCTAGAATGATCGATCATCTAAATCATTCTAATTGCTCCCAAAATCCACTAGTGACATCTAGCAGTATATGGTGGCAACCCATCAGAGCTGAATGCAAACCTCTTGGTGAAGCTATCTGTGTGATTAAGTTCTTCTATCTTGAGCCCTGACCAAATTAGGGTTTGGTGAACTCGTCAAACCCCAGTCTCTGTCATATGATGTAATCATTCGATTCAAGTTCGATGTGAAAACCTAAATAGAAACTCTTTCTATTATTTCACTCTGCCATGGCCTTAGGCTTCTGGACTTGATTCTCATGATCATCATAGGGCTGCTCCTCTACCACCGAGGTAGATAGATTCCATCTTGATGCAATCCAGTTCCTACAATGAACATGCTATAGCCAACATACACCTCAGGGTTCCGTATGGCTAGGAGATCGAGTTATGGTGTAGTCAAACTATAACACCCTCAAGGTGAACTACCGATGCACCTCAGGTCAAAGAACCAGACACACCACTACAGCATCGAGTCAGTCATTGACGAGAAGGTAGACTTCCTAATGACTACTCAAGGTGGTCACGCTCAGTGCCCTCATTCTCTAATGAGTATTTGTACTCTCGCTCTGTTGTCTCCACACCATAGACTCAAGACTCATCTACTAAAGAGAAGCAATTATACACCAACCTTCCAGATCAATCACCATCCTCGTGATGATCCTATGATCGGAAGCATTTTATGAGTTAATAATGATTATTCATGTCTTAAATTTTCAACTCTTGAGAATATGAATTATCATTACCATTAACTCGAAGGATGTATCACAGACACTAAATACACATATGTGATAGAAAATAACCCATTTTATTGATTTTAGTCAAAATTATAATTTTGTCCTTAGAAGTATATTATAAGTGTCAGCCAATTCTGGCTTCTAGGGCACATATATCTAACAGAATTATCCATATGCATCAGTCAAGGATTGCAGAATAACATTGTTCTGTAGATCCAAGTCTAACTTCACATCGAGCTTCTCAAGCTCTTCCAAGTCCTTGATCATCATCAGATAGTGATCTTGGACTGACTGCCCATCATGTATCTTAGCCTTAAAAAGTCATTTCGTGACTTGATACTTGACTGCGTGACTCTGTTAACCAAACATCTCTTGTAGATGAGCCAATATTTGGCGGGCAGTCCTGATATTTTTATGTTGGCATTGGAGCTCATCAGACATCGAGCCCAACATGTAATATCTGACCTTATTATCTTCGTCTATCCATTTTTTTAGAGACGCTCTCTGTTCAGCAGATGGACGAGCTGGTAAGGTAAGAGGATCCTGGTCCAATACATGAGTTAACTTCTTGGAACCCAAAATGATTTTAAAGTTCCTGAGCCAATCTTTATAATTGAATTCAGTCAGTCTATGTGTGTCCAGGATACGTGTTAATGGGTTGGATGCAGACATTTTCCTATAGAGAGTCAAAGATTCTAGTTTGATACTGTAATTATGACTTGTTCAATTTATTTAAGAATTTTATTTTTAAACAAATTAGCTCCCACTATTTTGTCGGATCCCTATACTTTCTCTACAGAGATGCAAAAATCTTCATGATTAATGATTTCTAGCGGGTGGTGCGGTCTCACCAACTGACTCATCACCTCACCTAACAGTTATTGGTGATGGGTTAGCCAATGAGTGAACAACTCTTATTTAATGATTCTCTAATCATGGTGCACCCAAACTTGGTCTCTAATTCATTAATCTCACCATATCCGGAATATTGATCCACTCCTTAGTTAAGTCAGATCCATCATTTGCATAAACTGGATTCCTAATTGAGTCTCTCACCATATCCAGAATATTGAGCCCAACTCATCGTCCAGCCCATAGCATCCAATGCATAATAGACATGGTTACGTCTTCCGGGGGCAGTTGAGCCACTGTATCCAGTCGAAAACAATCAACCTCAGGAAGGGTCCGCACATCTATAATGGTGGAAGACCTCAGACTTAATCTTTTCTCAGGGAGAATTGATTCAGGTCTCATTAAACTAGACTTGTCATAGTCATAACAATTATGACTAACCTAGTGGCATGGGTTAGCTCGGATTATTGACCACCTCAAATCAAAATTGAGTCAATAGATATGGTCAGGTAAGTGAGACCGGTGGAAGGGATATGCCATTAACTCATATAAGATCGCATTCAGGTTGAGTAGCTCCCAATTAAAAATCAGTCGGTCGTATCTGCCAAACTTACCTTAGACACCAAATTATTGAGCCAGAACCAATTGGGTTAGCCTACAATCCAGACTCTAACCTCTGAGCCTAATTAGGTCTTGCTTGATCGTGACTCGATCTTGACCCAGACTTAATCCTATTAGGCTGATCAATTTAAGCATTGTTGATCCCATCTAACCAACTCTTGATTCGGTTTGATCAACCGCTTAGACCAAATTGAGCTACCCAAGCCCGAACCCAGTATTATGAATATGTTTTAGATATGAAATTCTCAATTTTAGACCTAATTAATATTCCATAATCTTAATTCTTAATTAAGTAGGATTCATAAACAAAATATGTATAATAAATCCTAGGATTTCAGGATCTAGAATTTTGCAGAAAGTAAGTTTTGGGTTTCTGATTAAGGACGAACGCGTAGCACCCCTACCATCATAAGAATATCCTATTGGATGGGAGGAGAGGGCCTTTAAATCTTTCTTCGTTCTTATGACCGGACGACTAAGAAGAACGCCTTAATCAGGAACATGTAATACTACAAAATAGTTTTAGATCTATATCATATATCTCATATACAAAATAGATCTAATCATGGTATATTTTGCATACATCTCATGTATTGAATCATGCATGTTTTCATATCAAAATTATAATAATCTAAAAAATTAGATTTAAATTGATCTTATTAAAATAAACTCTAATCTAGACGACTATGTAGAACTATTCTACAACTATTCTAGACATGCATCAATCATATCTCATATGATGTTAAAATTAAATAATTTTTATTTGCTATTTTTTAGATTTTATTATAATAATTATAATATCAAAAAATAATAAATAAATAGATCTAAAATATGATTTAATCAAATTAAATTGTAAACATGTAAGACTATTCTATAGAACTATTCTATTTTAGAATTAGTCATGCATATTTTCTAATCTTAGATCCAAATCATTTAATTTTATTTTTTTAATTTTAGATCTGATCACATCTCATGTGATATCTAAAATCACTTATTTTTTGATTAAAATAAATTTAAAATCAGATCTAAATACTTTAGAACCTTGGCTCTGATATCAGTTGAAGGAAAATCCTGATTTTCCAGATCTGGTTCATTCAGATCTGATCGGATCAAGAGATATATTTCAAAAACTTTTTTCTTTCATCTAAATCAGATCTGAGATATTTTAGATCTAATTTTTATTATTCTAGTAATTAAAATAAAATATAGATAAATTAAATCATATTTAATTTATCTTGATGTAGGATAATCCTATTACCCATTGATGATCCTGTAAACAGTAAAAGGTTCTGGATCTAGCCATGCAAGTGCCTGGCCTCTACCGGTATCTACTTGGACTAGATCTGGAGATCCTCTTCTTCTCCATCACGTCTCCAAAAATTAGATCTGAATTTGATTTGGAGGATCTTCAAAACAGCTTTCGAAGATCAGCAGTGTCCTTTGCAGCAGCGTAGCCTTCTAGCTTTCTGTCACCTTTCTCTCGCCTAGATTGCACCAACTGAGATACCAAACTTCTTTGGGCATGGAGAGGAGAGGGAGAAGATGAACTTGGCATGGAGGAGGAAGAGAGAGGCAGTCTTGGGGCATAAAGAATTGTTCTCCTCTTTATTATTCTTGAGTTGGGCGCATGGTCTTATTTATAGACTACGCATGATCCAACTCCTCTTCATCCCAACCAATCACAATCCTTTGTGAAATTAGATCTAAATCTAATTGGTGGGAATAGAGTCCCTTGGATTCATCCTTAGATGGAACCTAAGACCAGTCAAAGTTGGTTCTTAGGAGGAGTCTAATTAGAATCCAATAAGGAGATGGAGTCCCTATCCAACAGGGACTCCTGGGCGCCTCAAGCTTGGGCGCACGCCACCCTTGGCGTGCACCCTCCTTCTTGCCAGTTTTTGGTAAGGGGACAAGCCCCTACCAGCTCTCCAATAGGTGCATGACACATGGATAGAAGTTAAAGTGTCAATGGTCAATGTTTGACTAGTCAAAGGTCAACTTTTGACCAAAGTCAAAGGACGAGAAATAGTAGGTGATAAAAAATGGCAAGTATTATCTTACAAAATAAGACAACCCTTTTCTAACCTGGACAGGCTCCAGTCAGACCAAGTGAAGGCCTTTGATCGAACATAAACTCCTTTGGCTCAGTCTGGATAACTATTTATGATAGTAAAAGAAGAACGTTAGGTTCAATCGAGTAGTAGCATGATTTTTTTGAACCTAATTGAATCTCATTCAGATCAATTGAACTAGATTAGTTCAATTGATGATCACCAGATTCAAACCCTTATTTATGTGATCTAGTTAGGTTCAATTCTGCATGATAATGGGATATGTCATGATCTCTATCATTGGCATCATTGAAACTCCTTTTGATGGATCAAAACTCTTCTGATTCGAACAGCTAGAATGATCGATCATCTAAATCATTCTAATTGCTCCCAAAATCTACCAATGACACCTAGCAGTATATGGTGGCAACCCATCATAGCTGAATGCGAACCTCTTGGTGCAGCTACCTGTGTGATTAAGTTATCTATCTTGAGCTCCGATCAGATTAGGGTTAAGGTGAACTCGTCAAACCCTAGTTTCTGTCATATGATGTAATCAATCGATTCAAGTCCGATGTGAAAAACTAAATAGAAACTCTTTTTATTATTTCACTCTGCCATGGCCATGGGCTTCTGAACTTGATTCTCATGATCATCATAGGGCTACTCCTCTACCACCGAGGTAGATAGATTCCATCTTGATGCAATCCAGTTCCTACAATGAACATGCTATAGCCAACATACACCTCAGGATTTCGAATGGCTAGGAGATCGAGTTATGATGTAGTCAAACTATAACACCCTCAAGGTGAACTGTCGATGTACCTTAGGTCAAAGAACCAGACACACCACTACAGCATCGAGTCAGTCATTGATGAGAATGTAGACTTCCTAATGACTACTCGAGGTGGTCACGCTCAGTGCCCTCGTTCTCTAACGAGTACCTGTACTCTCGCTTCGGTGTCTTCACACCATAGACTCAAGACTCATCTACTAAAGAAAAGCGATTGTACACCAACCTTCCAGATCAATCACCATCCTCGTGATGATCCTATGGTCGGAAGCATTTTATGAGTCAATAATGATTATTTATGTCTTAAATTTTCAACTCTTGAAAATATGAATTATCATTACCATTAACTCAAAGGATGTATCACAGACAATAAATGCACATATGTGATAGAAAATAATCCATTTTATTTATTATAGTTAAAATTATAATTTTGCCCTTAGAAGTGTATTACAAGTGTTAGCCAATTCTGGCTTCTAGGGCACATATATCTAATACCAAATGGATCGGCATGGCCATCGATGATTAGCCAAGCAACAAGAAAGTACTTTTTAGAGATTTATGTAGAAGCATGATCGAACAATTCAAAGAATAGAGAAGAAGAGAAGAAGAGATTTTCAAAAGAAAAAAGCTTTTATTCAGTATATTTCAGCACACTTACAACGTTGATCTATTTTCAATATATATACTTTACAAAGGGTCAAGCCCAAGCTCATAGAAAAACTTTTCAAATCCAAACAACCTACGTACATAAAATAATAATCCATAAAAACTGAGTCAGCCCAGTTTCAGACTGAGCCAACTAACCTACGACTGGGTCAGCTCAGTCCCAAACTGAGCCAACCTAGTTGTGTACCATGCCAACAGCCCAAAAATACTACTTTCTATCTAGATTTTTTTTTAAGACCTAGCCGATCTAGTTTTGGACTGAGCTGGCCTAGTTTCTAACTTAGCTGGCTCAATCTCAGGGTGAACTAACCTAGTTTTTGAACTTTCCTAGAAGAGCTGATTTCTCTTCTAGCTCACTTCCATCTTCCCATGACCTATCTTCTCATATTTTTAAGACTTGGGAGTGCTACTTCTGAGCTCATAGAATCTTGGCATCACAAATCACCCATGCCTTCTCCTCTTTTTTCTCTAGTTTTTTACAATTTTTTTGGGATTTATCACATTCTCAAACCATCTGAAAGGAGGTGCCCAAAATATATATGGATGACTAGGTCAAACCTAGTCATTTAAGGATTCCTATGGGGTATCCAACTCTTGGATGCCACTCCCATAATTATTTTTGGGCATCCTTTGAATCTTATGCACAAAAACCAAGGAAGAAAGGGTGGCACAAAAAAATGGCATGGAAAAAGTAGGTGTGGGCTTTTTTAGGCACAAGAGAAAGAGAGAGAGAGTCCCAGTCCAACTGGGACTCCTCTTGTTTGACATGGTCAAAATAGGTTTTAATCTAATTTAAATGCTATTTAAATTAGATTAAATATAATCTAATTAAGGATGATCCTAGTCCAATTAGGAGCCTAATTGAATCAGATTAAATCAAAATTTAAATCCTAAGTCAATTAAGTGCACCCAAGTCCTAGTCAAATAAGAAATTATTCTTTCTTGCAATTAGCTTATCCAATAAATCAATTAGACTTAATCTAATTAAGTCCAAATTAATTCTAATTGAATCTAATTCAATTAAACTTGATCTTAGTCTGATTGCTCAATCAAATTGAGCCAATTAACAATCCAATTAATAATCGATCCTCCTGCTGTTAGATATGTGTGCCCTAGAAGCCAGATTGGCTGACACTTGTAATACACTTCTAAGAATAAAATTATAATTTTAACTATAAATAATAAAATAAATTATTTTTTATCATAATATGTATTTGAAAGTGTCTATGATACATTCCTTGAGTTAATGGCAATGATAGTTCATATTTTCAAGAGTTGAAAATTTAAGACATGAATTTTCATTATTAACTCATAAAATGCTTTCGACTGTAGGATCATCATGAGGATGGTGATTGATCTGGAAGGTTGCTTTATGATCGCTTCTTTAGGATAGATGAGTCTTGAGTCTATGATGTAGAGATACCAGAGCGAGAGTACAGATACTTGTTAGAGAATGAGGGCACTAAGCGTGACCACCTCGAGCAGTCATGAGGAAGTCTGCCTTCTCATCGATGACTGGCTCGAAGCTGCAGTGGTGCGTCTGATTCTTTGATCTGAGGTGCATCGACAGTTCACCTTGAAGGTATTATAGTTTGACTATACCATAACTCGATCTCTTAGCCAATCAGAATCCTGAGGTGTATGTTGGCTATAGCATATTCATTGTAGGAATTGGATTGCTCCAATAGGAGATTTATCTACCTCAGTAGAAGAGGAGCAGTCCTATGATGATCATGAGAATCAAGTCCATAAAGCCCATGGCCATGGTAGAGTGAAATAATAGAAAGAGTTTCTATCAGGATTTTCACATTGGACTTGAATCGAATGATTAATTCATATGATGGATATTAGGGTTTGACGAGATCACCTTAACCCTAATCCGATCGGAGCTCAAGATAGAGAAACTTAATCACATAGAAAACTACACCAAGAGGTTCACTTTTAGTTCTGATGGGTTGCCACCATATGCTGCTAGGTGTCACTAGTGGATTTTGGGAGCAATTAGAATGATTTGGATGATCGATCATGCTAGTTGTCTGAATCAGAAAAGTTCTGATCCATCGGAAGGTATTTCGATGATGTCAATGACAGAGATCACAAAATATCCCATTATCATATGGAATTGAATCTAACTGGATCACACAAATAAGGGTTTGGATCTGAATATCATCAATTGGATTAACCCAGTTCAATTGATTTGAATAAGATTCAATTAGGTTCAAGGAATTTGTGCTAGCACACGATTGAGCCTAATGTTCTCCTTCAACAATCATTAAAACTTGTCTCAACTAAGCCAAATATATTTGGACTCACTCAGGAACCTTTATTTGATTTGACTAGAGCTTGTCCAGGTCAAAAATAGATTATTTTAATTTATAAAATAAATTTGAGACAACACCTGCCATTTTTCATCACCTATGAAATCTTGTCTTTGGACTTTGGTCTAATGTTGACCTTTGAAACTTAGACATCTACCCACATGTCTTGCACCCATAGGAGAGAACCTTGGCCCTTGTCCCCCTACTAAAAAGTAGATAGGCAAGGGGTGCATGCCTAGGGAGGCGTGCGCCCCATGAGGATAAGATTTGGAGTCCCATACAGATGGGTCTCTAGTTGCTTCAGGGAATCAAACTAGATGGCGCCAAGAAGACTTGTTTGACCCAATCTTGGTGCCATCTAAGGAGAGTTTTGAGGGACTCTAATCTAATTAGATCAGATGATGTCATCCCATCAATCAGATTTAGATCTGATTGCATAAAGGGTCGTGATTGGCCAGGATGATGTGGCACTGCATGGTGCAGCAAGGTCTATATAAGCCCTATCTATGCCTAGAATAAAGAGCTTCCACCCTTAGCCCATGCCATAAAGCTTTTCTCCCTCCTTGTCCATGCCATCCTTTGGTCCTCTCTATCCTCTCCATGCCCAAGAGGTTTTGGGCATGAGTTAGGTGCGATTCAAGCAAGTAAAAGGCGACAGAAAAAGAAGAAGGCAGCATTGCTGCAAAAGACAATGATTGTTTTTCAAAAGAGTTTTTGAAGACCTTCAAGATCAGATATAGATCTAATTTTTGGAGGATTGATTGAAAAAAAGAAAATCTCTAGATCCTGCTCGAGTCGATACTTATAGAGGCTAGGTGCTGGCATGGCTACATCCAGAACCTCAGGCAAACATCGAGATCATCACAGGATAATTGGATTATCCAAGATAAAGGTATAATTAAATTAGATTTAATTTAATTTTTATTTTATTTTATTTTATCAGATTAATAAGATTAGATCTAAAGAGTCTTAGATCTGATTAGGATCTTAGATAAAAATTTTTAAAATATCCCTCTTGATCCAATCAGATATGAACAAACCTGACCCGGGAAATAAGATTTTTCCCTTCAACTGGTATCAAAGCTAGGTTCCAAAATTTATTAGATCTAATTTTAATTTATTTTTAATCTAATAATTAGATGATTTTAGATATCACATAAGAAGTGATTAGATCTTAAATCAAAAAATTAAAAATTAAATAATCTAGATCTAAGATGTATGAGATGCATGACTAGACTAGGAATAGAATTATTCTATGTATAGTCTAAGATGATCATAATTTTAATTTAATTAATTATAATTTTTAAATTTATTTATTTATTATTTTTTAATATTATAAATATTATAATTAAACTAAAAAATAAAAAATAAATTTATTTAATTTGTTCATATGAGATATGATAGATGCATGTTTAGACTAGTTGTAGAATAGTTCTATAAAATTATCTAGAATAAATTTTAATTTGATATGATCAAATTTAAATATTATTTATTAGATGTTTATGAGATAATTTAGATCTAAAAATATGCATGATTGATACATGAGATGTATGCAAAATATGTTTTTAGTTAGATTAATTTTTATATATGTGATATATGATATAGATCTAACTGGTTTTGTAGATTTATCATGCTTCTGATTAAGACGTTTTCCTTAGCCATCTGGTCATAAGAATGAAGTAGGATTTAAAGGCCCTCTCCTTTCATTCGATGGGGTGTTCTTATGATGTATAGAGGTGCTGCGCATTCATCCTTAATCAGAAATCTAAAACTTATTTTCTGCAAAACCCTAGATCCTGAAACCTTTGAATTTTATATACATGTTCTATTTATAAATTCTAAACTTAATTAAGAATTAAGATTATGAAATATATTAGGTCTAAAATTAAGAATTTTTAGATCTAAGACATATTCATAAAATTGGGTTCATGCTTGGGTTGCTCAATTAGGTCTAGCGGTTGATCAAATCGAATCAAGAGTTGGTTAGATGGGATCAAGAGTGCTTAAATTGACTAGCCTAATAGGATTAAGTCTGGATCAAGATCGAATCACATGAGTGATCGATCAAGTTAAAACCTAATTAGGCTCAGTGGTTTGAGTCTGGATTGTAGGCTAATTCGATTGGTTCTGACTCAACAATTTGGTGTCTAAGGTAAGTTTGGCATATACGATCGACTGATTTTTAATTAAGAGCTACTCAACTTGAATGCATTCTTATCGAGTTAATGACATATCCTTTTCATCGGTCTCACTTATCTGGCTATATTTGTTGGCTCAGTTCTGATCTAAGGTGACTAACAATTTGAGCTCACCTATGCTACTAGGTTAGTCATAATGGTTATGGCTATGTCAAGTCAAGTTTAAAGAGACCTAAATCAAATCTTTTTAAGAAAAGATTAAGTAGAAGATCTTTCAGCATTGTAGATGTGCAGACCCTTCTCGGGGTTGATTATTCTCGACTGATCATAGTGGTTCAGTTGCACCGAGAAGATGCAACCATGTCTATTAGGCATTGGATGCTACGGGCTAGAGGATGGATTAGGCTCAATATTTTGGAAATGATGAGAGATCCAATTAGAAATTTAATCTATGCAAATGGTGGGTTTGACTTAACTAAGAAGTGGATCAATATTCCGAACATGGTGAGATTCATGAATTAGAGACCAAGCCTAGGTACACCATGATTAGAGAATCATTGGATAAGAGTTATTCACTCATTGGCTAATCCATCACCAATAACTATTAGGTGAGATGATGAGTCAGTTTGTGGGACTGCACCATCCACTAGAAATTAGTAATCATGGAGATTTTTATATCTCTACAAAGGGAGTGTAGGGATCCGAGAAAATAGTGGGAGCTAATTTATTTAAAAATTAAATTCTTAAATAAATTGATCAAGTCTTAATTATAAAATTTAACTAGAAACTTTAACTCTCTACAGAAAAAAGAAAAATATCTGCGTCCAACCCACTAGCCCATATTTTGGACACTCATAGATTGACCGAATCTAATTACAAGGATTGACTTCAAAA
The DNA here is from genome assembly GCA_006176705.1 of Cocos nucifera. Taxonomy (NCBI): domain Eukaryota; kingdom Viridiplantae; phylum Streptophyta; class Magnoliopsida; order Arecales; family Arecaceae; genus Cocos; species Cocos nucifera. The sequence goes on along the minus strand of QRFJ01001327.1, from coordinate 136,052 downwards.
CTTCAAAATTATTTTGGATTCTGAGAAGTTGACTCATATATTAGACCAGGATCCCCCACCTTACCAGCTCGTCCGTCTGCTGAATAAAGAGCGTCTCTTGACAAATGAATGGATGAAGATAATAAAACCAGATACTACATGTTGGACTCGATGTTTGATGAGCTTCAGCGTCAACATGAAGATATCAAGACTGTCCACCAAATGTTGGCTCACCTGCAAGAGTTGTTTGGTGAACAGAGTCATGCAGCCAAATATCAGATCACTAAATGACTATTTAAGGCTAAAATGCATGATGGAAAATAAGTCAAAGATCATTGTCTGATGATGATCAAGGACTTGAAAGAGCTTGAGAAGCTTAGAGTGAAGTTCGATCAGGATCTGTAGAATGATATAATTCTACAATCCTTGACAGATGCGTATGGGCAGTTCATCATGAACTACCATATGTATAAACTTTAGAATACTCTAGCCGAGCTTATGAATATGCTGGTTACTGTTGAGCTTTCTATGAAAGATTCTAAAGACTTAGTACTTGCTATGGATGGACTTCTTCTAAAAGAAAATTTTTTAGAAAGAAGAAGAAGTCTGTGAAAAAATAGAAGGTGGAAGGAGGAAAGAAAAAGAAGACAGAGCTAAAAAAAAGGCCGCTGACAAAGAAAAAATATTTTCATTGTAATATTGATGGCCACTGAAAGCGGAATTGCCATACATACCTGACCATCTTGAATAATAAGAAGGAGACAGGTTCTTCTAAAGGTATGCTCGTTATTGAATCTAACTTTACGATTTCTTCTACGTCTAGTTGGATGCTTGACTCTAGTTTTAGTGCTCATTTGTGCCCTTCCATACAAGGTCTTGAGGATAGCAGGAGGCTGAGGGATGGTGAGATGATCCTATGTGTTGAAAATGAAGCAAGGATTGCTGCTGTGGCTGTGAAAACCTACCCTCTTCGACTACCGTCTGGCTTAGATTTAGTACTTAGGGATAGTTATTATGTGCCTGCTACAAGTAGAAATTTGATTTCTATTTCATGTTTAGCACAAAAAGACTATGTAATTAGTTTTCTTAAGGGCTATTATAATATTTTTTATGAAAGAAATAAAATTGCAAGTGGTTTCCTCATTAACAATCTCTATCAGTTACATATTGATGTATCTATATTTAACATCGAGCAAAATGTGAATGCCATAAGATCACAATGACCCAGGGATAGTCCAAACGATAGGTATCTATGGCACCTAAGGCTAGGTCATATAGTAGAAGATAGGGTTAACAAATTGGTGAAAATCGAGCTATTGAGTCCATTGACTTTCGAGTCATATCCAATTTGTGAATCATGTCTTTATGGCAAAATGACTAAGCTCCCTTTTGTAAGACATAGAGAAAGGGCCACAGAACTACTTGCCCTAGTATATACTGATGTGTGCGGCCCATTTGATGTGCCGGTTAGAGGCAACTTTGATTACTTCATAATCTTTATTGATGATTTATCTCGGTATGGATCTGTGTATCTTATGAGACATAAGTCTAAAGCTTTTGAAATGTTTAAGGAATTCAAATACAAAGTTGAAAAGCAAACTGAAAAATCCATTAAGATTCTTCGATCAAATCGAGGAGGTGAATACCTTAGTCGGAAATTCCTAGACTATCTCAAGCAAAATAGCATAGTCTCTTAATGGACTCCATCTGAAATATCTTAACTCAACAAGGTTTTAGAATGGAGGAATCAGATCCTATTAGATATGGTCCGATCCATGATGAGCTTCATAAACCTTCCTAATTTTCTTTGGAAACATAGTCTGTTAACTACTATATATTTACTAAATAGGGTTTCCTCTAAAATCGTTCCTACCATACCATATGAGATATGACATGATAAGAAACCAAGTCTAAGTCATCTCAGAATTTGGGGTTGTCCGGCTCATGTTAAAAGACAACAAGCGGATAAATTAGATTATAGATCCTTTAGAGCTCTATTTATAGGATATCCTAAAGAGTCATTAGGATATTATTTCTACATTTCAAAAGACCATAATATGATTGTGAGTCAGCATGCCATTTTTCTTGAAAATTAGTTTGTTCAAGATGGTAGCATTGGAAAGCAGATCAAGCTCGAGGAGAAAGTTTCACAAGAGGAACGAGTTAAGGATCCTATGGAACCAAATCAGGTTGAACCAATACAATCACTACCTCCTCCACCTCGTAGATCGAAAAGGATTTCCTGTCCCCCTGAGAGATATTTAGGTATTATTTCAGAGAAAGTAGAGAAAATATTCCTCATAGGTAATGGGGTTCAAGGTGATGATCCCAAAACCTATGACGAGGTGATATTGGATATCGACTCCAAGAAATGGTTAGAGGCAATGAAGTTAGAAATTGACTCGATGCACTCAAACCAAGTCTAAACCTTAGTAGATCTACCTAAAGGTATAGTACCTATTGGCTGTAAATGGATCTACAAGAGAAAGATTGGTGCAGATGGAAATATGGAGACATTTAAAGCTAGATTAGTAGCAAAAGGGTATAATCAGCGTGAAGGCATTGACTATCAAGATACCTTTTCACCAGTAGCTATGCTAAAATTCATCCACACATTGCTTGTTGTTGCAGCCTATTTTGATTATGAAATATGGCAAATGGACGTAAAAACGACATTCTTAAATGGATACCTTGAGGAAGATATCTATATGGAATAGCTACTAGGTTTCACATCCAGTGATGCTGATCATAAAGTATGCAAACTGCAAAGGTCCATATATGGACTTAAGCAAGCATCTCAAAATCGGAATACTCATTTTAATGATATGATCAAATTATTTAATTTCATCAAGAATGAGGAGGAACCTTGTGTTTTTAAAAGGATCAGTGGGAGCACTATTGTCTTCTTCGTACTGTACGTGGATGATATCCTCCTTATTGGGAATGATATTCTCATATTGACCATAGTTAAAATATGGTTATCTAAAGAATTCTCCATGAAAGACCTAGGAGAAGCATCCTTCATTCTAGGAATTAAGGTCTATAGAGATAGACCGAATAGGATGCTAGGTCTTTCATACAAGATGTACGTAGAAGAAGTGTTAAAGAGGTTTAGCATGGAAAACTCTAAGAGGGGTTTAGTATCCTTCAGACATGGCATTTATCTCTCCAAGAAAATGTGTCCCAACATACTTGAGGAGATTGAATGCATGAGCAAGATCCCTTATGCTTCAGTAATAGGGAGCCTTATATATACCATGTTATGCACACGACCTGATATAGCCCATGTTGTGAGTGTCATGAGTAAATATCAGTCAAATCCAAATGAAGAACACGGGACTTTTGTGAAATGTATCCTTAAGTACTTAAGAAGAACTAAGGATATGTTGTTGGTTTTTGGTAATGGAGAACTCCAAGTTCAGGGGTATACAAACTTAGATTTTATGTTCGATATAGATGATCGAAAGTCAACATCTCGAAGTCTATTTGTATATAATGGTGGTGCTGTCAGTTGGAAGAGTTCCAAGCAGATAGTAATAGCAGACTCCACCATGGAAGCAGAATACATCACTACGTTAGAAGCTATGAAGGAGGCATTCTGGTACAGAAAGTTCACCATAGAGATTGAAGTGATGCCATCAGATGCCATTTCTCTGTACTGCGACAATAATGATGCCATAGCCCTAGCTAAGGAGCCGAGGTCCCACCAAAAATCCAAGCATATCGAGTCGTGATATCACCTCTCCATGATTACCTTGAGAAAGGTTACATCGAGGTCAAGAGAGTCGACATCGTAGACAATGTAGCAGACCCACTCACAATGCCGTTGGACCAGTAGAAGATCGAATCCCACCTTAAGAAGATGGGACTTAGATTTGTAGCCAATTGGCTTTAGGTCAAGTGGGAGTTTGTTAGATATGTATGCTGTAGAAGCCAGATTGGCTGATACTTATAATACACTTCTAAGAGCAAAATTATAATTTTAACTATAAATAATAAAATAGATTATTTTCTATTACAATGTGTATTTGAAAGTGTCTTTGATACATCCCTTGAGTTAATGGCAATGATAGTTCATATTTTGAAGAATTGAAAATTTAAGACATGAATTTTCATTATTAACTCATAAAATGCTCCCGACTGTAGGATTATCATAAGGATGGTGATTGATCCGGAAGGTTGGTGTACGATCGCTTCTTTAGGATAGATGAGTCTTGAGTCTATGGTGTAGAGACATCGGAGCAAGAGTATAGGTACCGTTAGAGAATGAGGGCACTGAGCATAACTACCTCGAGCAGTCATGAGGAAGTCTACCTTCTCATCGATGACTGGCTCGAAGTTGCAGTGGTGTGTCTGATTCTTTGACCTGAGGTGCATCGACAGTCATCTTGAAGGTGTTATAGTTTGACTACACCATAACTCAGTCTCCTAACCATTCGAGATCCTGAGGTGTATGTTGGCTATTCATTATAGGAATTGGATTGCACCAATAGAAGATCTATCTACCTTGGTAGAAGAGAAGCAGCCCTATGATGATCATGAGAATCAAGTCCATAAAGTCCATGGCCATGGCAGAGTGAAATAATAGAAAGAATTTCTATTAGGGTTTTCACATTGGACTTGAATTGATTGATTAATTCATATGACAGATATTATGGTTGGACGAGAGCACCTTAACCCTAATCCGATCGGGGCTCAAGATAGAGGAACTTAATCACACAAAAAACTGCACCGAGAGGTTCACTTTCAGTTCTGATGGGTTGCCACCATATGCTGCTAGGTGTTACTGGTGGATTTTGGGAGCAATTAGAATGATTTGGATGATCGATCATACTAGTTGTCTGAATTAGAAAAGTTCTGATCCATCGGAAGGTGTTTCGATGATGTCGATGATAGAGATCACGACATATCCCATTACCATACAAAACTAAACCTAACTGGATCACACAAATAACGGTTTAGATTTGGATATCATCAATTAGATTAACCCAGTTCAATTGATTTGAATAAGATTCAATTAGGTTTAAGGAAATCATGCTACCATACGATTGAGCCTAATATTCTCCTTCAACAATCATTAAAACATGTCTCGACTGAGCCAAATATATTTGGGCTCACTCAAGATCCTTTACTTGGTTTGACTGGAGCTTGTCTAGATCAGAAAAGGGTTGTCTTAATTTATAAAATAAATTTGAGACAACACCTGCCATTTTTCGTCATCTACTAAATCTTGTCTTTGGACTTTGGTCAAATATTGACCTTTGACACTTAGACATCTACCCATGTGTTATGTACCCATAGGAGAGAACCTTGGCCCTTGTCCCCCTACTAAAAAGCAGATAGGCAAAGGGTGCATGCCTAAGGAGGTGTGCATCCCATGAGGATAAGATTTGGAGTCCCATACAAATGGGACTCCAATTGCTTTAGGGAATCAAACTAGGTGGCGCCAAGAAGACTTGTTTGACCCAGTTTTGATGCCATCTAAGGAGAGTTTTGAGAAACTCTAATCTAATTAGATCAGATGATGTCATCCCATCAATCAGATTTAGATCTGATTGCACAAAGGGCCATGATTGGTTGAGATGATGTGGCACTATATGGCACAGTAGGGTCTATATAAACCCTATTTGCACCTAGAATAAAGAGCTTCTGCCCTTAGCCCATGCCACAAAGCTTTTTTCCCTCCTTCTCCATGCCACACTCTGGTCCTCTCTCTCCTCTCCATGCCCAAGAGATTTTGGACATGAGTTAGGTGTGATTCAAGCAAGTAAAAGGCGACAAGAAAGGAAGAAGATAGCACTGCTGCAAGAGACAACGATTGTTCTTCAAAAGAGTTTTTGAAGACCTTCAAGATTAGATTTAGATCTAATTTTTAGAGGATTGATTGAGAAGGAGAAGATATCTAGATCCTGCCCGAGTGGATATCAATAGAAGCCAGGCACTTGCGTGGCTACGTCTAGAACCTTAGGCAAACATCGAGATCATCAAGGATAATTGGATTACCCAAAATAAAGGTACAATTAAATTAGATTTAATTTAATTTTTATTTTATTTTATTTTATCAGATCAATAAGATTAGATCTAAAGAGTCTTAGATCTGATTAGGATCTTAGAGAAAAATTTTTGAAATATCTCTCTTGATCCAATTAAATTTGAATGAATCTGATCCGGAAAATAAGATTTTTTACTTCACCTGCAACACTTGCATTAGGTCAAACATTAATCGCATTGAATATTTGACCTTGAAATGATTCTCAATCATCGATTGACCATCTGATCAGGTTACAAGCTCTAATTTGTTTGACCCCATAGGTTCGAACCTAAGCTGGTAGCACAGGAATCAATTTCTGTACCAATCAAAGTAACCATCTAGCAATGGTTCTTGATGTTCGGATAGGTCGAATGTATGCAAAGCAACATCTCACCTGAATGCCATATCAGTGTCTCCACACTATTTGGTTACGAGGATAACCAACGCATACAACGACCTACACTCGATAAGTTATTATTCTTATTAATAACTTATCATTTGATCGTAAATAGTTTAAAAACCATCTGATAAATCCTTCTTTATCGATTGATTGTAGTTCTAAGGACTTCATCATAATTTAGAAGTTCATTTAAGAAAGATAGAACTTTTATGATGAATCAACCAAATAACTATTATTATTAGATAATTTATATACTAATTTCAATCATCTACCACTTAGATGATTGGCTTTAGAACATATTTTTCAACAACTCCCACTTGGACTAAAGCCAATCAGAACGATATCAAATATCCTATCTTCCACTTGAATTCATAGAACTCCTTATTTCCGAGGCCTTAGCAAATGCGTCAGTCAACTTCTCCTTTTACATCGATCTTCTAAAGATCGATGTCATCCAGATCTAATATCTAAGATGAAAGTGATGCAGATTATGCTGGTCCTTGGGTTCTTTAGCTTGAGCTATGGCTCCAGTGCTACGATCGGACTGAACCATTGGTGGAGGGTGCCACTCCCAACCAACTAATGAATCTCAGCAACTATGCAGCTTATATGGCAGCATCATATGCTATGATATACTCTACATCACTAACTGAATAGGCTAAAGTATACTGCTTGGAACCTTTTCAGTAGATTGCTCCTACAATTAGGGTATGATCTGATATTCTCTTGCTGTCATTTTGTTTTGACTAAAATTAAAACATTTACATATTTTAAGTCAGTACTTCCATATTTGAGTTACTAAACCTTATATTTTTTAAATACTTAAAGATTGTCTATACAATCTTTCAATAGCTCTCACTTGGATTAGATTGGTATCTACTCACTATCTCTAGTGAATATACCATGTCTGATCTCGTACATGGAGAAATAAGATGACAGCTAAACCTTTATTTCCTACAATGCTGGAATGCCATTCTTGATTAAGAGATTTTCATCCTCAAACAATATAAGGAATAACACTACAGAACATTTTGCCCAATTATAAATGCAGGGTTTATCTTTGTTCATAACAAAGACATACGTTCAAAAACTAAGATAATAGCCAAATGGGCCTTACAGGTCTTTACCTTACCGTCTGCATTACTCTGATCCTATAAAAAATCCATATTCACCTAATGGATTTTATCCCTTCAGGTGAATCAACTAGTATCCATACACTATTGATTTTTATAGACTTCAATTTGGATCATATGGCTCCAAGCCACTTCTTAGAGTCAGGCCACTGCATTATATCCCTATAGGTGATTGGATCCTTATTGTTCTCATCGAGCTCAATAGGATCGCCATTCCGGACCTAAATACTGAAGTATCTATTTGGCTAACATGGTACTCTATCGAATCTCCTTAAAGGTGACACTTTAATGTGCTTCGAATTTGATCTGATCAAATCCGATTTTGTAGGTTTATCAGATAATGATGGTTTTTTTTTATCAATCAAATTTTTATAAGTTCAACTTGACAGGCAATAGTTCCTTCTCTAAGAAACTTCTTTCCAAAAGGAATGCCCTTCTGCTGATGAACATCTCATATTCTTCAGCATAGTAGAATTAATAATCTTTAAACACTTATTAGATCAGGATCCAAGTTTATCTGTGTGCAAATTTTTGACATAGCCTGATCAATCCCAAAATTAAAGGTGAGAGAGTCTAGGTCTATGCCCGATCCATATCTAATATGGAGTTTATGTGACAGATTTACTCAGAACTTTTTTTAGAGTAAAACAAGTAGTCAGTAAAGCATAACCCTAAAATAGGCAGACTAGTGAACCCTATCATGATTGAACCTTGTCTAACAAAGTTCAATATCTTCTTTCAGATATACTATGTTTTGAAAAGAAATTCACTGAGAGAGAATCCAATTCTCTCCTATATATGTCACAAACTTTACTGGATAAGTATTCGTCTCCTTGATTTGATTGAAGAGTTTTAATACCTTACCTAGTTTGTTTTTCTATTTCATTATTGAATCGTTTAAACATTTTAAATAATTCAGGCTAGACGTACCCATGACCTGATGGTCTTCTGTAATAAAATATTAATATTTTTCTTTGGCACTTAAGTTCATAGGTCCACATATATCACTATGTATGAGACTTAGAACTTTATCGGCTTCTTCACTTTTTTCAGTAAAGGTGACATTATTATTTTCTCAAGAAGATAAGATTCACAGGCTATCAATGATTCATAATTATTAATGTTGAGGTTTTCCTCTCAAGCTAACTCGTTTATTCTGTTCTTGTTAAGATGACTAAGCCTATAATGTCAAAGATAGATATCCATGACATAATCTAACTTGGGTGTGTACATTACACTTAACAGACTGTATAAATATTAAATATTATTTTTTATTATCTATGTATTACTATAATATTATTTATAATAACATTACAATAATTTCTTTTATTGATAAATGATAACCACCTCCAACCAAAAGGCTATCAGAGATCATATTTATCATAAATGATGGACAATAGTGACAATCACTCAAAATGACATCTTTGAAAATAAGCTTGACAATTCCTAAATCTAGGATTGGAATAGGACTTCCATCCAAAATATTTAGGTATTTCTCACCATTTTCAAACATTTCACTTACCTATAGTTCTTGCAATAAATTGCATAGAACTATCGGTATCTCATACCCAGGTAGCAGAATTATATACAGAAAAATTTTAAGATGTTATCATATAACATTCTTGATAAGCAACTCTTGCTCAATTCTCGTGTTCAGCTTGTTATGGTCAAGAGAAGCAAGACAATTCTTCTTCCTATGACCCTACTTCTAACAGTAGAAGCACTATGCTAGATTTGATTTTGGACTAATTATTTTTAGTGGGCTAAGACGTCCTAGTACGAACCCATTCGTACTACTGACCAAATTCAACTTTCGATACTAATTATCAAAGTTGGGTTCCATAAGTCATCACTGTCTAATAGTGATAGGAGCAATTAGGGTTTAGCCTTATTTTGAGAAAAGAGAATAATGACCTAAGTATATAAATTATATTAAGCCTAGAGACTTGAACTTTAGTCTAAAGGTTCTTCTACTATTTTATTTGAATTGGTAGCCTCTACCACTAGTTCAAAAAATTACTTTAATTTTCTAGTAGGTATTAGAATCCACATAGACTGCACATAAGTCTAACTATGGTTGGTCAACCCATGTACATCTAAGGATAGGTTCATAACCAATTGTTTCTCCAAATAACTTCTTTAGTAATTTAAATTTTGCCCCAGAAATCCTAATCAGTAGGCTAGGGCCTTCTCACTTTAAGGATCTAGTTAGGTCCAACCATTAACATGACCATACTTGGTGCCATCTAACCAATGAATGATTAAGGCCCAACTATTGGTTGGTCCCACCTAACCACCATTTAGAGAAGATGTATCCAAGAGATCATATAATGAATGATAATTTCATCAGTCAATAAGCACCAGGCCTTTGGGCCTCCAATGATTATCTGAACTTAATGGACCCATTATCATCCACTTTAATGGGAGGCTATGATCCAGTTATCATTCATAACTATCATTTTAAGGTCTTAATAATTTTAGAGGATTTAAATTATTAGTGATTTAAGGATAGAAAGGACATGGACAAATTTGCTCTCACTGACTTTACCAAGTCAAGTCCTTCCACTGAACTTCACCAAGTCATCAACTTAAGGATTAGGATCAATTAATAGGCTAGTCTATGGGCACCTAAATCAGTCTCAAACTGATTTAAATCAGTCTCACATGATTTTCTATGTGACATGAGTTAGCACGAATCAATGAGCAACCTAATCAATAGCTGATTAACCACATTGTCCAGGTAAGTAAGATCGGTGGAAGGGTCTACCAAGGCTTGCCTTAGACACCATCAAAAATGACCAAGTAAGCAGATTGTCAATTAAAAACCACCAATTTGGGATGCCAGACCTACCTTAGACATCAATCAATTTAATTAGTTTTAATTAGATCAACCTAACAGACTCGGGCTAGACCACTGAGCCAAGAATCAAGTCCATCTTGGGTGGGTCTTGTTAAAGATATGGACTTGACCAACTACAACTATTGAATTGATCTAGAAGAAATGACCTAATCCTAATTAACTATTAATTAGATTTGATCAATTTCTTAACTAAGTCCATATTTAATCTAACCCTAGGTCTAACTCAGTTAAGGATCTGATCAAAGCTAACCCATTACCCATTAATCTATGTTTTATGAAATTATCTTAGGATCTTCAAATCATAAATCTAGATCCTAGACAATCACTTAATTCTCAATTAAGTTCAAGCTTATGAGTTTAGGTTTATGAAATCTCAGAATTAATTTTTGATTTTATTATTTGAAACATTTTCAAATTGTAAACACTTTACTTTGAATCAAATTCAAATGACGGTTTTAGATCTGATTTGTTTCAATATTTCGATCATGTCCTAGGATTTTAAATCTAGGGTTTTGCAAAAAGTAAGTTCATAATTTAAATTCTATAAAACTTATATGTGATACATATGCAAACTAGATTAAAAAATGAAGCTACATATCAACATATGCAACATGAAGATTTAGATCAAAACATGAAACATATCACATGGATCTCATCTAAATGATCAAAATTAGATCATAAATTATTTAATAATAGATTTAAAATTTAAAAATAAATCATAAATTATTTTAGATCTCATCTAACATATTTATGATTTAGGTTTCTCAGATAGCACATACTAGGACAACCTTTCCACTGTAAGGGATAAACCTTACAGCAGGATAACCTTATGGCAGTATGTGCAATTTTGATATTATTTAGATCTAATCTAAATAGTCTAAAATAGATCTAATATCTATTTTAGACTAAAATAGTCTAAAATAGATCTAATATCTAAAATAGATATTATTTAGATCTAATCTAAATAGTCTAAAATAGATCTAATATCTATTTAATTTTAGATTTAAATAAAAAAATTAAATTATAAATTTTTTTAGATCTAATCTAAATTATTCAAGATTTAGATTCAGATCAGCACATACTAGGATAACCTTTCCATTGTAAGGGGTTAACCTTATAACAGGACAATCTTATGGCAGTATGTGTGATATTTAATTAATTTTAATTTTTAAATTTATTCTTAAGCATACATGAATAAGTTATAAAAGAACCTAGATGCTGTGATACTACTGTTGGAAAACATGCAGGATTTCATGCATAGATTTCAAAACATTTTCGAAATTAAAGAGCGGAAGACATAGATTAAACAGTTTAATCTATAATATGCATGTAATCAAATTATAAAATCCTACATCAAGGATCTATAACATGTCATGATGTAAATACAAATATAAAAATAATTTAATCATAATTGGTATTGATCAAATCAATACCTAGATCTATAATAATTCTAGATCTAACTCTAAATCATATCTAGGTTACCAAGAGATCAGATCTCTTACCTTTACGTGGGTCGAGAACTCTGTGGTTGATTTTTATTATTATTTTTAGAGCTACATATGTGTCCGACCTCTACAGATGATCCACACGAACCTGCAACATAGATCGAAGATTTGTCAAATGAAGATCCGCTCGAAGTGCTAGCTTCTCATGGATCCTTCTTGATGGTTAATCAAATACATATTCTTCGGATCTCTTAAAAGAATATGAGGAGAAATAAGGAAAGAATCCAATCCTTGGATCTCCTATAAATTAAAAAATAAAATAAAAAAATAAATCCTAAGAGAAGGCAAATCTTCTTCTTTAGTAATAAGAAATATGTAGGGTTTCATGCATAGATTTTAAAACTTTTTCGAAATATAGAGCAGCGGAAGACATAGATTAAACTATTTAATCTACAATATACATGTAATCAAATTACAAAACCCAACATCAAGAATCTATAATATGTTATGATGCAAATATAAATCTAAAATTAAATTAATCATAAGTGGTATTGATCATATCAATACCTAGATCTAGAATAATTCTAGATCTAATCCTAGATTACATCTAGGTCACCAAGAGATTAGATCTCTTACCTTTGCATGGGTCAAGAACTCCACGGTTGAATTCATTATTGCTTTTGGAACCACACATGCATCCGGCCTCTATAGGTGATCCACACGAACCTGCAACACAGATCGGAGGTTCATCGAATGAAGATCCGCTCAAAGTGCTAGCTTCTCGTAGATCCCTCCTGATGGTTAATCAAATACATATTCTTTAGATCTCTTGGACAATTCAAGAGATGAAGAACATGAGGAGGAATGAGGGAGGAATCCAACCCTTGGATCTTGCATAAAATAGAAATAAAAAGACATATGGAATAAACCCTAGGAGAAGATAAATCTTCTCCTTTAGGACATCAATGGTTGATGTCCTAAAAATATCTATTATACTTGGTTCAGAGGAGACCTTGTTGAAAATTATGTTCCAAAGTCAATCGTCAGCCTGTTGACAGTTGAGATATTATAATTAATTTATTAATTAATGAAAAATATTTTGGCATCTTTTTTCATCATAAGTTTACATCTTCTAATGAACTTCATTGTTATGATGAAGTTCTTAGGACTATTTAGTTTCGATCAAGAGAGGATTTATCGATTAGACCTTAAATTTATTCATGACCAAATGATAGGTTATTAATTAGGACGACAGCATCTATCGAGCATAGATCGCTATATGCCATATAAGTTGGTTGTCCTCTTAACCAAGGTGTGTGGAGACACTGGTATGGCATACATATGAGATGTATTGATACATCATCATTGAACGTGACCAACTCTAGAGCATTCTACTATCGAGAATGTCTTTGATGGGATATAGGTATAAGTATCCCATAGACCTGAGATCACCTTGGTGACTTACAGGCAACTCACTATGCTTTGGTACCAGACTAACTAAATTTTTAATTCAACAACAAAAGGCTTTTAGGCATAGTCAAGTACTTGCAAAGTTGGAATGTGATCAAGATGGAATTGACCACTTCAAGAGTTGGAGAAGAATGTATGACTGTATTTCAATATAGCAAAACCTTGGCCAGGATAATTCATCAGATGAATTTGGTATTTTAAAATACATTGTGGACAACCTGATCAGAGTTGACAGTTGAACTCTGAGGTATCCTACAAGCATTATGGTTAAGAGGATGAATTATATGAAAACTATATCCGCATGGGTTCTAAGGATGGTGTTGTACACCTTTGACCTATCCGACCGTCGGGTATCATTGCTAGATGGTCACTTCGATTGATATAAAAATTTATTTCTATGCTACTGACTTAGGTTCAGATCTATGAGATCATACACATTAGAGCTTACGATCTGATCAAATGGTTGATCAATGATTAAGAATCATTCTAGGATTAAACAATCAATACGATTGGTGTTTAACCTAGTGCAAGTGTTGCAGGAGGATCAACTAGCAATTGAATTGCTAATTAGCTTTATTTGATTAAGTCAATAGATTGAGATTAAGTTTAATTAAATATGGTTTAATTAGATTTAGTTTGGACTTGATTGGATCAAGTTCAATTGATTTATTGGATAAGCCAAGTGCAAGGAAGAACTAGTCCTAGTCTAACTAGGACTCGGATTAACACAATTTTCTAATTTGATTAAAAAATAAATTAAAATTAAATATAATTTAATATAATTTAATTAAGTTCTTAAATGAGTTAGGTTCTTATTTAATTGGGTTGGTTTAATCTTGATTTTATTTGGTTAAAAGATCTTGTTTGACCAAGTCAAAAAAGGAGTCCTAGTGTGACTAGGACTACCTATCTCCTTGCACCACCTTGGTCCCAACGCTCTCCATACCTATTTTTTAGGTATTTTTCATGAAAAATCTTTTTCTTCCTGATTTTCATGCCCCCTCTCTCCCTCCAAGTCATATTTAGAAGTTAGGTGGAAGACCAAGTCAAAGAAGAAATTGGTTTTGCTTAGGATTCTACGAGATAGAATCCTTGTTGACTAAAACATCTTCTCTTGAGTGCTGCCACCTCTTTTAATTAATTCTTATCTTATTTTATAAAAATAATATCTTTTTTTGTGCACCCTCCCTTGCTGATCCACACCAAAAAATTATGGAGGTGGCACCCAAGAGTTAGGCACCCCAACAACTTCCCATGTTTGGATATTCCTAGTCTAAGAATTTGACCTAACTTGGACTCTTCCTTTTCCCTATTTATTAGATGAATTTTGTTTTAACTTTTTTTTAAAAGATAGAGATTTGGAAGAGGTTTGGGATGTGCAAAAATTAAAGGAAGAGGGTCCTTGGGTGTGGGGGTTTTATAGGCACCAAACTAGGTGTCTAGGTGAGAGAAAAGAGAAGAAGAAGAGGGTCTTCTTCTAGGGCTATTTTATTTTCAATCTCTCCTCCTTTCTTTTGTATCTTTTTTAGAAAGTCTTAAATCAGTAAACTCTCATCTTTCTTCTCATATTTTGGAGAGT
>QRFJ01001327.1:69279-120612 GCA_006176705.1 Cocos nucifera | reverse complement strand
CTCATCATGAAAGGCAATCGGATCGATCGTCGAAGAAGATGCACAAGTACTAGAATGCTATGCTGATTTCCTGCATCGAACTTTAGATCAAAAATTGTAGGCTTTGTATGAATAATCTCTAGAGCCGAACGTGTGTGCAGCTCATGACTTCATTCTCAAGCCTGGATCAATAAGTTAGAATGTCTAAACTGTCAGTATGTAACGATTGAATTCCCTTTTGTTGTCTAAATAAATAAGTTATTATATATTAATTGATCAATTAAATAAAATTAAATTATTTAATAAATATAAAATCCTCATAATATCAATCAATATAGCAAAAAAAAACTTAATAAATTACTAAATCGTTCATAAAAGTTAAAAATATATTTATAATAGTACTTAGTTACCCACTTTATAAAAAATGTAAAAGTAAAAACTGAATCTATCTAAAATAAAACTATAATATAAAATAAGTTTAGAATGTCTAAACTTGCTCAGATAATAGATCTGATCTATAAACTTCATACCTGCATTTGATGTAGTGTAGATCTAGGTTGATTTGATCAATCTTTTTCTTTCTTATTTGATTTTAATTTTTGATTTAATATCATACCTTAATCATGTAATAGATCTGAGATCTAGGTATTTACATGGTTATTTAAATAAATTTTAGATTTATTTAAGTCTTCCGCTGTAAGATCTTAAAAAAGTTTTAAGATCTACCTGTGAAATCCTAGATCTGATTCCTTCAATTGGTATCAGGGCCTAGATTCTTATTACATGATTTTTGTGCATATCTAGATTATTTCTTAGATTAGATCTAAATTATAATCTAATTATTAAATTTAGAATTAAAAAAAATAAAATATTTTAGATTGCATGGATTGCCATAAGGTTGTCCTACTGTAAGGTTTATCCCTTACAGTGAATAGGTTATCGTAGTACGTGCTGATCTAAAATATTGATCATAAAATTTTAAATTAGATCTAAAAAATTTTATGATTTGATTAAAAATATTTTAATCTAATTTTAATCATCATAAATATGTTAGATTTGATCTAGAAAGATTTATGATTGATTATTATTGAAACTATTTTAATTACATGAACCTATTTAGATTAAATCTAAAGTAGTTTTATATTTATTTTACTTATATATTGATTATAAATTAAACATGCAACTTAGTTGATAGAACCATATTGTAAAAATATTTTACAAACATAAAAATTATTTTCGAAAAGTCGAACCCCAATGCTTAGTCCAAACTTTAATTGAGAATTAAGAAGTTGATTGATTAGGATCTAGAATTATGAATTGAAAATCCTAAGACACAAATCATAACACATTGAGTTAAATGAGTTAGTAGAGATTAGGTTCATTAATTGGATTAGACCTAGGGTTAGATTAAAGAATGGACTTAATTAGGGAATTGACTAAATCTAATCAATTATTGTCTTAGATTAGGTCAAGGATTCTCTAGATCAATTGCAATAGTTATAGTTAGTCAAGTCCATGCCTTTAACAAGACCCAAGATGGACTTGATTCTTGGCTATGCGATCTAGCACGAACTGTTAGGTTGATCTAACTAAAACTAATTAAACCACTTGATATCTAAGGTAAACCAAACCAGTGGTTTTTAATTAGTAGCCCGCTTACCTGACTATTTCTGATGGTGTCTAAGGCAAGCCTGGCTGATCCTTCCACTGATCGAACTTACCTGGCCTCTTGCTGAGATTATATTTTGATCAGATCGCTTGACTATCCAAGCTAACCCATGTCAGTTGGGTAAATCAGTTTGACTGATTTAGGTGCTCTTAGACTAGCCTATTAATGATCTTTCTTAAGCTGAGTTGGTGAAGTTAGTGGAAGGATCATGATAAGCTGGTTAATCTGACCTACTCACTTTTATAAATTAAATTCTCTAAAATTATTAGGTCTCTAAAATGAAATAGTTATATGATAACTGGATCATAGCCTCCCATTAAAGTGGATGATAATGGGTCCATCAGTTGAATAATCATTAGAGGCCCAAAGGCCTGGTGCTTATCGGTTGATGGAATTATCATTCATTATATGATCTCTTAGATACATCTTTCTGAATGGTGGTCAGGTGGGCCAACCAAAGTTAGGCCTGATTATTCATTGGTTGGATGGACCGAGTATGGTCATGTTAATGGTTGGACCTAACTGGATTCTTTTCTGAGAAGGCTAGAGCCAACTGATCAGGGCCTAGGGCAAAATTTAATTACTAAAAATTATTTAGAGAAATAGTTGATTATGAACCTACCCTTAGATGTACATGGATGGGCCAGCCAACCAAAGTTGGACTTGTGTACAGTCTATATGGATTCTAATACCCACTAAGGAATTAGGATAATTCCTTGAATTAAAGGTAGAGGCTACCAATTTAAATAAAATAGTGGAAGAAACCTTTTGATTAAAGTCCAAATCTTTAGATTTAATGAATCAATTACTAATGAGGTTTTGATTTTTCTTTGTGCAGACATGGCCACTTTTCTATCGCTTCAATCATTATTGGATAATGATAAGTTGGTGGAACCTAACTTTGGTAGCTGGTACCGAAAGTTGAAGATTGTCCTAGAGCATGAATGGATCCTATATGTGTTGATGGATCCTGCACCTGAGGAGCCAACTGTCAATGCACGTAGAACAGTTAGAGATACTAATCAAAAGTGGCTCAGTGATCGAACTACGGTGTGCTGCATTATGCTGGCAGCGATGAGCAATGAGTTTAGTCACAAGTTTGAGATAGCTCAGCCAAATGAAATGCTTCAAGTGTTGGAGGATTCTTTTGGCACACTCGATGACATTGAGAGACACAAGACTAGTTGTGCCATCTTCAATGCCAGAATGTGGGATGGTGTCTCTGTCACTGATCATGTATTATACATGATCGAGCTGATAGAGTGCTTAAGTAAGTTAGGCTTTTTCTTGCACAAATAACTTAGAAAAGATGCAATACTGAACTCGCTGCCCAAGTCTTATCTTCCATTCCTTACACATTATAAAATATCAAAGCCTGAAGTGGACTACCATGGGTTACTGGGGTTACTTCAGAACTTTGAGAAGTATCACTAACTCCATAAGGAGTCGGTGAACTTAGTGGGAGGTTCATCTTCTCATTCTCAATACTTTGAAAAAGAGAAGAAGAATAAGAAGAAGAAAGCCAAGAAGGTACATGTTCATGCTAGGACAACTATGCAGGCTCAGACCCCAAAGATCAAGCCCGATAAGAGTCAAGCTGAATGCTTCTTTTGCAAGAAGCGGAGATACTAGAAGAGAAACTGTCCTCAATACATTACCTCCCTAGATCTGAATAGGCAAAGAAAGAAGCAAGCTATTGTTGGGCAAGATATTTATATGATAACTCCTTGCAATTTCTTTATTTATGATATTACTGACTGGGTATTGGATACTGGTAGCCCTTACCATATTTGCAATTCGTTGCAGGGGTTGCAGGTCAGTAGAAGATTCGAGCAAGACGAGAAATTCCTGAATGTTAGAGATAGAAGATCAGTTCTAGTTCTAGCTTTAGAAATTTTGAAACTTGTATTTGAATCTCATACCATTGTTCTTAGTGATTGTCATTTCTATCGTAGTTTCTTTTTAAATATCATTTCTATCTACCTTTTGGTCATGAACAATTATGAAATTTTAATAAAGAAACGAGTTTGTAATGTCATTATGAATGGTGTTATTGCTTTCTTTGGATAATTGAACAATGGTGTATATATGTTATCATAATCTGTTAATGTAGTCTATTCTACTGGCAAGCATCCTAGATTAGATAGTGTATCAGATATCTACTTATGGCACTATAGGCTAGGTCATGTAAATAAGAATAGAATAAACAGGTTGACTTAGGAGGGAATCCTTGAAGTTAATGATTGTGAATCACTTCCAACCTGTGAATCCTGTCTTCTTAGTAAAATGACCAAGTTATCTTTTACTGAAAAAGATGAGAAAGCTAATGAGCTGTTAGGTCTAGTACATACTGATGTATGTGGACCAATGAGCATAAGTGCTAGAGGTGGATATGTCAACTTTATCACTTTCACAGATGATTTATCCAGATATGGATATGTTTATCTAATGAAACATAAGTCGGATTCTTTTGAAATGTTCAAACGATTCTGAAGTGAAGTAGAAAAATAAACAGGAAAGAGTATTAAAACTCTTCAGTTTGACCGAGGAGGAGAATACCTTTCTAGTGAGTTTCTCACATATCTAGGAGAGAATAGAATTTCCTCCCAATGGACTCCTCCTAAAACTCTACAGCATAATGGTGTGTCTGAAAGGAGAAATCGGACTCTATTAGACATGGTCCGATCCATGATGGGATTGGCCAGCTTGCCGATATCCTTCTGGGGATATGCACTCGAATCGGCTTGTTATTTATTAAATAGAGTTCCAAGTAAGTCTGTAGTTAAAACCCTATATGAGATATGGACAAGACGTAAGCCAGCACTTTCACACCTTAGAGTTTGGGGGTTTCTGGCTTATGTCAAATGGTTAGTTATAGACAAACTTGGATCTAGATTCGATAAGTGTACATTCATAGGATACCCAAAAAAGACCAAGGGATACTATTTCTATCATGCTGATGAACAAAAGGTGTTCTTCAGCCTTAGAATAACCTTTTTAGAAAAGAAGTTTCTTGATAAAGGAACTGTTGCCTCTAAGGTTGAACGTAATGAAGTTCAATAGGTAGAAAGTCCAACACAAAATGTTGAACCTAAGTCAGATTTGATCCGAAGCCTAGTGAACCCACACCATTAAGATGATTCGATAGAGTACGCCACCATCCAGACAGATACTATGAATTCTTGGTTCAGGATGTGATCCCATCGAACTCGATGAGAACGATGAGAATCCGATCACTTATATGGATGCGATGCAGAGACCCAACTCTGAGAAATGGCTAGAAGCCATGAGATCCAAAATGGATTCCATGAAGGTCAATGATGTATGGACATTAGTTGACTCACCTGAAGGGGTTAGATCCATTAGGTGTAAATGGATCTTCAAAAGGAAGAGGGGCACAGATGAAAAGATGGAGACCTATAAAGCCCATCTAATTTTTGAGGGATATTATCAACGTTATGGTATTGACTATGATGAGATGTTCTCTCCTGTGGCAATGCTCAAGTCCATTCGGATCATGCTTGCCATTGCTGCCCATATGGACTATGAGATCTGGCAGATGGATATGAAGACAACTTTTCTAAATGGAGAGCTGATCGAAGAGGTGTATATGATACATTCTGAAGAATTCACATCCATAGATGAGTCCAAGGTGTGCAAGCTTTAGAGATCCATTTATAGATTGAAGTAGGCATCTCGGAGTCGGATCATGCATTTTGATAAAGTGATCAAAACGTATGGTTTCATTAAGAATGGAGAAGAACCCTGCATTTATAAATGGGTAAATGATCCAATAGTGGTATTCCTTATCTTGTACATGGACGATATTCTCTTAATCAGAAATGACATCCCCGCACTACAAGGAATAAAAGTTTGGTTGTCATCACAGTTCTCCATGAAGGACTTAGATGAAGCATCCTACATCCTAGGGATGAAGATCTATAGGGATAGATCTAAAAGGATGCTTGATATATCCCAATCCACGTACATAGAAACTATGCTGAAGAGGTTCAGCATGGAGAATTCTAAAAAGGACTATCTTCCGATAGGCCAAGAAATTTCTCTCTCTAAGAAGGATTGTCCGATAATTTCTAAAGAGAGAGAGCGTATGAGTAGAATTCTATATGCTTCGATAGCAAGGTCTATTATGTATGCAATGACATATACGAGACTAGACGTGGCACACTTACTAGGAGTAGTGAGTAGATACTAGTCTAATCCTGAAGAAAATCACTAAAAGATGGTTAAAACCATCCTTAAGTATTTGAGAAATACTAAGGACCAATGGTTGATTTATGGTGAGTCAGATCTGAAACTTATGGGATTTACAGACTCCAGCTTTCAATTTGATCATGATGATAGTAAAAGTATGTTGGGGTATATCTTTACTTTAAATGGTGGAGTCATCTGCTGGAAAAGTTTCAAGCAACATATAGTGACTGACATTGTTTGCGAAGCAGAGTACATGGCAACATCAGATGCAGCAAAGAAAGCTGTGTGGTTGAGTAAGTTCATCACCAAGCTCGGAGTTGCACCCTCCATTGATGGTCCAGTCCTGCTCTATTGCGACAGCATTGGTGCCATAGCTCAAGCAAAGGAACCGAAGGCACACCAACGAATAAAGCATATTCTGCGCTGCTTTCATTTGGTCCGTGAGATCGTGGATCATGGTGACATCGACCTTCAGAAGATCGACAAAAAGGAGAACCTAGCTGATAGGAGCATGATGTTGTCATTAAGACACCATGTTTATCAATTTAATTTGACTTCTTAAAATAATTAAAAATATGTAGATAGCAGTGAGTCAGATCGAATCGATAGGGAAGGTAGTGTTTTAGATTTGAAATCTTTGATTTTTGAAAAAAAAAGAAAAAGAAAAGAATTTGAGTTTTGAAATTAAAAGTGAAGTTGAAAATAAAAATTAAAAAATGTAGAAATTTAATCTTGGTACTAAGATCTACTAGTTAGATCTCACCATCTACTTGTAATAAAATAAAAAGCAATAATTGAAGTATAGAAATTAAATTGCAATAAAAATAAAGAGCATCAAATTAAAGAGCATAAATATTGTATTAATTAAAAAGGTTCATAATTTAAATATATAAAAAGAAAAAAATTAAAATAGGTTGATCTCTGATCTTGGATCAGCATTGGCAGAAAGATGGTGTAGAAGCCTAGCTCTTCTTCTCGGCATCTGTTGCTTTGAAGCAGCTATTAACCTATAGCCTAGCTTCCTCCTGTACCAAAGCTTCATCTTGATCAGATCTGTTGATTTCTAGAGGCCTGGGGTCCTTTTTATAGAGCTAGGAGGGCTGGAGAGTTTTCTTCTAGGCAATGTGGGACTAAGGAGCTCTTTGATTGTCAAAATATGGAGAAATCTAAGTGAAAATTGGATTAAAAGGAGTCCTGATTGAATTCTACTACTTTGGATGAAATCTAGCCATTCAATCGAAATTCAATGGACTAAAAATCATCAAATCAGATGCGTATCGGCTTAGATCAAGTTGGATTAAATTTTGGTCATCCGATTGAGTTAATTAGGAGAGAATCTGGCCATCGGATTGAGTTTTGGATGTTTTAATCAAGTCGAGAGCTTTCGGGACCGTTGGATCTTCATCGGCTAGTTTTCTGACCATCGGATCATACTAGATCGCTGAGCACTATTCGAATCAAAGAAGGATTTATCGTGGGCTATCGGATTTCCATCGGATCGAATGCAGTGTTAGATATGTGTGCCCTAGAAGCCAGAATTGGTTGACACTTGTAATACACTTCTAGGGACAAAATTATAATTTTGACTATAAATAATAAAATGGATTATTTTCTATCACATATGTGTATTTAGTGTCTGTGATACATCTCTTGAGTTAATGATAATGATAATTCTTATTTAAAGAGTTAAAAATTTAAGATGAATTTTCATTATTAACTCAGAAGGCTCCTGATCGTAGGATCATCATGAGGATGGTGATTGATCTAGAAGATTAGCATACAATCACTTTTTTATAGTAGATGAGTCTTGAGTCTATGGTGTAGAGACATTGAAGCGAAAGTATAGATACTCATTAGAGAACAAAGGCACCGAGCATGACCACCTCAAGTAGTCATAAGAAAGTCTACCTTCTCATCGATGACTGACTTGAAGCTGTAGTGGTGTGTCTGGTTTTTTGACCTGAGGTGCATCGGCAGTTCACCTTAAGGGTGTTATAGTTTGACTACACCATGACTCGGTCTCCTAGCTATTCAGAATCCTGAGGTGTATGTTGGCTATAGCATGTTCATTGTAGGAATTGGATTGTACCAAGATGGAATCTATCTACCTCGGTGGATGAGGAGCAGCCCTATGATAATCATGAGAATCAAGTCCATAAGCTCATGGTCATGGCAGAGAGTGAAATAACAGAAAGAGTTTTTGTTAAGGTTTTCACATCGAACTTGAATCGAATGATTAAATCATATGATAGAAATTAGGGTTTGATGAGTTCACCTTAACCTTAATCTGATCGAAGCTTAAGATAGAAGAACTTAATCATACAGGTTGCTGCACCAAGAGGTTCATTTTTAGTTTTGATGGGTTGCCACCATATACTGCTAGATGTCACTGATGGATTTTGGGAGCAATTAGAATGATTTAGATGATCGATCATTCTAGTTGTCCGAATCAGAAGAGTTTTGATCCATCGAAAGGAGTTTCGATGATGTCGATGATGAAGATTATGACATATCTCATTACCATGTAGAACTAAATTTAACTGGGTCACACAAATAAGGGTTTAGATCTAAATATCATCAATTGGACTAACCCAGTTCAATTGATTTGAATTAGATTCAATTAGGTTCAAGAAAATCGTGTTAGCACACGATTGAGCCTAACATTCTCCTTCTATTATCATTAAAAGTTGTCTCGACTGAGCCAAATGTGTTTGTGCTCACTCAGATACCTTTACCTAATCTGATTGGAGCTTATCCAGGTTAGAAAAGGGTTGTCTTAATTTATGAGATAAATTTGAGACAACACCTACCATTTTTTGTCACCTACTAATTCTTGTCCTTTGACTTTGGTCAAATATTGACCTTTGATCCTTAGATATCTACCCATGTATCATGCACCCATAGCAGAGACTTATTGACCAAGTCCACAGGCAAATGGAGGGTGCATGCCTAGGATGGCGTGCACCCCATGTGGATAAACATTGGAGTCCCATATGGATGGGACTCCAGGTTGCTTCTTGGATTCAAACTAGGTGACCCTTACCTATAGACTTTGACCAGTCTAAGGCACCATCTAAGGATGAATCTATGGAGCTCTCATCTGATTGGATCAGATGATGTTATCCTACTAATTAGATTTAGATATGATTACATGAAGTAACGTGATTGATCGGAATGATGCAGCACTGCATGGCATAGCAGGGTCTATAAATAAACCCTATCCATGCCTGACATTTTGTGAGTTCCTTTTAGCCCATGCCCTAAGACTGCCCCTCTCCCTCCTCCATGCCATCTTCTAACCCTCTCTCTCCTCTGCATGCCCAAGGAAGTTGGGCTTCAGTTTGGTGCGATCCAGGCAAGAAAAGGCGGACGAGAAAGGAAGAAGGCAGCACTGCTGCAGAGATGATTGTTGATCTTCAGAAGGAGTTTTGAAGATCCTCCAAATCAGATCCAAATCTAATTTTTGAAGATATGATAAAGAAGGAGAAGATCTCCAGATTCAGTCTGAGTGGATACCGAAAGAGGCTAGGCGCTTGCGTGGCTAGATCCAGAACCTCAGATAATCAGCAGGATCATCAAAGGATAATCGGATTACCCAAATCCTAGGTAATATTAATTTAGATTTAATTAAATTTAATTTTCTTATTTATCAGATTATAAAATTAGATATGAAAAGTGTCAGATCTGATTTAGATCTAAGAGGAAAATTTTGAAATATGCCTCTCGATCCAATCAGATTTGAACGAATCTGATCTAGAAAAGCAGGATTTTCCCTTCAACTGGTATCAGAGCCCAGGTTGCATAAAATTTATTTAGATCTGATTTAATCTAATAAATTAGTGATTTCAGATATTACATGATATATGATTAGATGTGAAATTAGAAAATTAAAAATTAAAATTAATTAATCTAGATCTAAAATGTATGAGATACATAACTAGACTAGGAATAGAATTATTCTATGTATAGTCTAGTATAATTATAATTTTTATTTGATTAATTATGATTTTAAAATTTATTTATTTACTATTTTTTGATTTTTTAAATATTATAATCAGATCTAAAAATAGAAAATAAATTAAATTTAAGTTATTCATATGAGATATGATAGTTGCATGTTTAGACTAGTTGTAAAATAGTCTAGATTAAATTTTATTTGATGTGATCAAATTTAAATTTAATTTTTTAGATGATCATGAGATAATTTAGATCTAAAAAATATACATGATATGATACATGAGATGTATGCAAAACATATCTTAATTAGATCAATTTTTATATGAGATATATGCTTAGATCTAATTAGTTTTGTAGATTAATTATATTTCTGATTAAGGTGTTCCCCTTGGCCGTCCGGTCATAAGAACAAAGTATGGTTTAAAGACCCTCTCCTTCCATTCGATGGAGTGTTCTTATGATGTGTAGGGGTGCTGCGTGTTCGTCCTTAATCAGAAACTAAAAACTTATTTTCTGCAAAATCCTAGATCCTGAAACCCTAGGATTTTATTTACATATTTTGTTTATGAATCCTAAACTTAATTATGAATTAAGATTATGAAACATATTAGATCTAAAATTAAGAATTTTCAGATCTAAGATATGTTCATAAAATTGGGTTTGAACTTGGGTGGCTCAATTAGGTCTAGCGGTTGATCAAATCAAATCATGAGTTGGTTAGATGGGATCAACATTGCTAAAATTGACCAGCCTAATAGGATTAGGTCTGGGTCAAGATTAAGTCACGTGAGTGATCAATCAAGCTAAGACCTAATTAGGCTCAGTGGTTAGAGTCTGCATTGTAGGCTTACCCAATTGATTCTAGCTCAACAATTTGGTGTCTAAGGTAAGTTTGGCAGATACGACCGACTGAATTTTAATTGAAAGCTACTTGACTCGAATGCATTCTTGTCGAGTTAATGGCATATCCCTTCCACCGATCTTACTAGGTTAGTCATAATGGTTATGACTATGTCAAGTCTAGTTTAATGAGACCTAAATTAAATCTTCCTAAGAAAAGATTAAGTCCAAGATCTTCCACCATTGTAGATGTGCTGGCCCTTTCTGGGGTTGATTATTCTCGACTAGTTATAGTGACTCAGTTGCACTGGAAAGATACAACCATGTCTATTAGGCATTGGATGCTACAGGCAGGAGGATGGATTGGGCTTAATATTTTGGATACGGTGAGAGACTCAATTAGAAATCCAATCTGTGCAAATGGTGGGTCTAACTTAACTAAGGAATGGATCAATATTTCAGACATGGTGAGATTCATGAATTAGAGACCAAGTTTGGGTGCATCATGATTAGAGAATCATTGAACAAGAGTTGTTCACTCATTGGCTAACCCATCACCAATAACTATTAGGTGAGGTGATGAGTCAGTTGGTGGGACCGCACCACCCACTAGAAATCATTAATCATGGAGATTTTCGCATCTCTACAGAGGGAGTGTAGGGATCCAAAAAAATAGTGGGAGCTAATTTGTTTAAAAATAAAATTCTTAAATAAATTGGTTAAGTCTTAATTACAATATCTAACTAGAAACTTTGACTCTCTACAGAAAAATATCTGCATCCAACCCATTAGCACGAATCCTGGACACCCATAGACTGACCGAACTAAATTACAAGGATTGGCTTCAGAAACTTTACAAAATCATTTTGGATTTTGAGAAGTTAACCCATGTATTAGGATCAGAACCCTCCCACCTTATCCAGCTCCGTCCATCTGCTGAACAGAGAGCATCTCTGGATAAAAATGGATAGACGAAGATAATAAGGCCAGATACTTACATGTTGGGCTCGATGTCTGATGAGCTCCAGCGCCAACATGAAGATATCAGGACTGCTCGCCAAATGTTGGCTCACCTACAGGAGATGTTTGGTGAACAGAGTCGCGCAGCCAAGTATCAAGTCACTAAATGACTGTTTTAAGGCTAAGATGCGTGATGGGCAGTCAGTCCAAGATCACTTGTCTGATGATGATCAAGGACTTGGAAAGAGCTTGAGAAGCTCGGTGTGAAGTTAGGACTTGGATCTACAGAATGATATTATTCTGCAATCCTTGACTTGATGCATATGGGCAAGTTCATCATGAATTACCACATGCATAAACTTCAAAATTCCTTGGCCGAACTTAATGAACATGCTAGGTTACCGCTGAGCTTTCTATGAAAGGTTCTAAAGGCTCAGTTCTTGCTATGGAATGGACTTCTTCCAAAAGAAAGTCTTTTGGAAAGAAAAAGAAGTCTGCGAAAAAGCAGAAGGTGGAAGGAGGAAAGAAAAAGAAGGCAGAGCTGAAGAAGAAGGCCGCCATGTCAAAGGAAAGTGTTTCCATTGCAACAGCGACGGCCACTTGGAAGCGGAACTGCCCTACTTACCTGGCCACCCTGAAGAACAAGAAGGAAGGTCCTTCTGGAGGTATGCTCGTTATTGAGTCTAACCTTACAATTTCTTCTGCATCCAGTTGGGTGCTTGACTCTGGTTCTAGTGCTCATCTGTGCACTTCCATGCAGGATCTTGAGGATAGCAGGAGGCTGAGGGATGGTGAGACATGATCCTACGCATCGAAAATGGAGCAAGAGTTGCTGCAGTGGCCATGGGAAACATACCCTCTTCGATTACCATCTGGTTTAGACTTAGTTTTGAAAGACTGTTATTATGTGCCTGCAGCTAGCAGGAATTTGATTTCTATTTCATGCTTAGCACTAGAAGGCTATGTGATTACCTTCTTTAAGGACCATTGTAACATTCTTTATGAAAGAAATAAAATTGCAAATGGTTTTCTTATTAACGATCTTTATCAGCTACATATTGATGTATCTATTTTTAACTATCGAGCAAAATGTGAATGCCATGAAATGACCTAGGGATAGTCCAAACGATAGGTATCTATGGCACCTAAGATTAGGTCATATAGCAGAAGATAGGATCAACAAATTGGAGAAAAATGGGCTATTGAGTCCATTGACTTTCGAGTCATATCCAACTTGTGAATCTTGTCTTCAAGGCAAAATGACTAAACTCCCTTTTGTAGGACATGGGGAAAGGGCCACAGATCTCCTTGCCCTAGTACATACTGATGTGTGCGGCCCATTTGATGTGCCGGCTAGAGGCAATTTTGTCTACTTCATTAATCCTTTACCGATGATCTTATCTAGGTATGGGTATGTGTATCTTATGAGACACAAGTCTGAAGCTTTTGAAAAGTTCAAAGAATTCAGACATGAAGTAGAAAAGCATATTAGAAAATCCATTAAGGTTCTTCGATCAGATCGAGGAGGTGAATACCTTAGTCAAGAATTCCTAGACTATCTCAAGAAAAATGGCATAGTCTCTCAATGGACTCCACCAGGAACACCTCAACTCAATGGGATTTCAGAATGGAGAAATCGGACCCTATTAGATATGGTCCGATCCATGATGAGCTTCACAGACCTCCCTGATTTTCTTTGGGGACACTCATTGTTAACTTCAATTTATCTACTGAATAGGGTTTCCTCTAAAATTGTTCCTACCACACCGTATGAGATATGGCATGGTAAGAAACCAAGTCTGAGTCATCTCAGAATTTGGGGTTGTCCGGCTCATGTCAAAAGACAA
This sequence comes from Cocos nucifera, assembly GCA_006176705.1. Lineage (NCBI taxonomy): Eukaryota > Viridiplantae > Streptophyta > Magnoliopsida > Arecales > Arecaceae > Cocos > Cocos nucifera. Next base: position 107,148 of record QRFJ01001327.1, on the reverse strand, counting down.
CAAGCGGACAAGTTAGAGTTTAGGTCCTTCAGAGCTCGATTCATAGGATATCCTAAAGAGTCATTAGGATACTATTTCTACATTCCAGAAGACCACAATGTGATTGTGAGTCGACATGCCATCTTTCTTGAAAAATAGTTTATTCAAGATAGCGGCATTGGAAAAGCAGATCAAGCTTGATGAGAAAGTCTCACAAGTAGCAACGAGCTAAGGACCAATTGGAACCAAATCAGGTTGAGCCAATCCAGAACACTACCTCCTCCACCTCGTAGATCGAAAAGAGTTTTCCATCCTCCCTGAAAGAGGTACTTAGGTATTATTTCAGAGGAAGTAGAGAAAATATTCCTCGTAGGTAATGGTGCTCATGGTGATGATCCCAAAACCTACAACGAGGCGATATCAGATATCGACTCCGAGAAATGGCTAGAGGCAATGCAGTCAGAAATTGACTCGATGCACTCAAACCAAGTCTGGACCTTGGTAGATCCACCAGAAGGTATAGTACCTATTGGGTGTAAATGGATCTTCAAGAGAAAGATTGGTGCAGATGGAAATGTGGAGACATTCAAGGCTAGACTTAGTGGCAAAAGGTTATAGTCAATGCGAAGGCATTGACTATCAGGATACCTTTTCCCAGTAGGCTATGCTAAAATCCATCCGCACATTGCTTGCTGTTGCAGCCTATTTCGATTATGAAATATGGCAAATGGATGTGAAAATGGCATTCTTAAATGGATATCTTGAGGAAGATATCTATATGGAACAGCCGCTAGGTTTCACATCCAGTGATACTGATCACAAGGTTTGCAAGCTGCAAAGGTCCATATATGGACTTAAGCAAGCATCTCGGAGCTGGAACACTCATTTCAATGATGTGATCAAAATGTTTGGTTTCATCAAAAATGAAGAGGAACCATGTGTCTTCAAAAAGGTCAGTGGGAGCGCTGTTGTCTTCCTCGTATTGTACGTGGATGACATCCTCCTTATTGGGAATGATATTCCCATGTTGACCATAGTCAAAATATGGTTGTCCAAAGGAATTCTCCATGAAAGACCTAGGTGAAGCATCCTTTATTCTAGGAATTAAGGTCTATAGAGGATAGACCGAATAGGATGCTAGGACTTTCACAGAAGATGTACATAGAGGAAGTACTAAAGAGGTTTAGTATGGAAAACTCTAAGAGGGGATTAATACCCTTCAGACATGGTATTCATCTTTCCAAGAAGATGTGCCCTAGCACACCTGAGGAAATAGAATGCATGAGCAAGATCCCTTATGCTTCTGCAATAGGGAGCCTCATGTATGCCATGCTATGTACACGACCTGATATAGCCCATGCTGTGAGTGTCACAAGCAGATATCAGTCAAATCCAGGTGAAGAACACTGGACTTCTGTGAAATGTATCCTTAAGTACTTGAGAAGAACTAAGGATATGATGTTGGTCTTTGGTAATGGAGAACTCCAAGTCCAGGGATACACAGACTCGGATTTCATGTCCGATGTAGATGATCGAAAGTCGACATCTGGGAGTCTATTTGTGCAATGGTGGTGCTGTCAGCTGGAAGAGTTTCAAGCAAATCGTGATAGCAGATTCCACCATGGAAGCAGAATATATCGCTGCATCAGAAGGCTGCGAAGGAAGCATTCTGGTATAAGAAGTTTGCCATGCAGAAATCGGAGTAATGCCATCAGATGCCATTCCTCTATACTGCGACAACAATGGCGCCATAGCCCTTGCTAAGGAGCCGAGGTCTCACCAAAAATCCAAGCACATTGAGCGGCGATACCACCTCATCCGTGATTACCTCGAGAAGGGTTACGTCGAGGTCAAGAGAGTCGAACTCCGCAGATAATGTGGCAGACCCACTTACAAAGCCGTTGGGCCAGCAGAAGATCGAAGCCCACCTTGAGAAGATGGGACTTAGACTTGTAGCCAATTGGCTTTAGGACAAGTGGGAGATTGTTAGATATATGTGCCCTAGAAGCCAGAATTGGCTGACACTTGTAATACACTTCTAGGGGCAAAATTATAATTTTGACTATAAATCAATAAAATGGGTTATTTTCTATCACATATGTGTATTTAGTGTCTGTGATACATCCTTTGAGTTAATGGTAATGATAATTCATATTTTCAAGAGTTGAAAATTTAAGACATGAATAATCATTATTAACTCATAAAATGCTCCTGACCATAGGATCATCACGAGGATGGTGATTGATCCAGAAGGTTGGTGTACAATCGCTTCTCTTTAGTAGATGAGTCTTGAGTCTATGGTGTGGAGACACCGGAGCGAGAGTATAGGTACTCGTTAGAGAACGAGGGCACTGAGCGTGACCACCTCGAGTAGTCATTAGGAAGTCTACCTTCTCGTCAATGACTGACTCGATGCTGCAGTGGTGTGTCTGGTTCTTTGACCTGAGGTGCATCGATAGTTCACCTTGAGGGTGTTATAGTTTGACTACACCATAACTCGATCTCCTAGCCATTCAGAATCCTGAGGTGTATGTTGGCTATAGCATGTTCATTGTAGGAACTGGATTGCATCCAAGATGGAATCTATCTACCTCGGTGGTAGAGGAGCAGCCCTATGATGATCATGAGAATCAAGTCCAGAAGCCCATGGCCATGGCAGAGTGAAATAATAGAAAGAGTTTCTATTTAGATTTTCACATCAGGACTTGAATCGAATGATTACATCATATGATAGAAACTTAGGGTTTGACGAGTTCACCTTAACCCTAATCTGATCGGGGCTCAAGATAGAAGAACTTAATCACACAGGTAGCTGCACCAAGAGGTTCATTTTTAGCTCTTGATGGGTTGCCACCATATACTGCTAGGTGTCACTGGTGGATTTTGGGAGCAATTAGAATGATTTAGATGATCGATCATTCTAGCTTGTTCGAATCAGAAGAGTTCTGATCCATCGAAAGGAGTTTCGATGATGTCGATGATAGAGATCATGACATATCCCATTACCATACAGAACTGAAACCTAACTGGATCACACAAACAAGGGTTTGAATCTGGTGATCATCAATTGAACTGAATCCAGTTCAATTGATCTTGAATGAGATTCAATTAGGTTCAAGAAAATCGTGCTAGCACTACGATTGAACCTAACGTTCTCCTTCTTATTATCATTAAAAGTTGTCTCGATTGAGCCAAATTTGTTTGTGCTCACTCAAGTACTTTTATCTAGTCTGACTAAAGTTTATCTAGGTCAGAAAAGGGTTGTCTTAATTTATGAGATAAATTTGAGACAACACCTGCCATTTTCCATCACCTGCTAATTCTTATCCTTTGACTTTGGTCAAACGTTGACCTTTGACCCTTGGACATCTATCCATATGTCATGCACCCATAGGAGAGACTTATTAACCAAGTCCACCTATCATTTGGCAGGTAGATGGAGGGTGCATGCCTAGGATAGTGTGCCCCCATGTGGATAAACACTGGAGTCCCAAACGGATGGGACTCCAGGTTGCTTCTTGGATTCAAACTAGGTGACCCTTACCTATAGACTTTGACCAGTCTAAGGTGCGATCTAAGGATGAATCTATGGGACTCTCATCTGATTGGATCAGGTGATGTCATCCTATCAATCATATTTAGATTTGATTGCACGAAGCAACGCGATTGGCCAGGATGATGCAGTACTACATGGCGCAGCAGGGTCTATAAATAAACCTTGTCTGCACCCAACTTTTTGTGAGTTTCTCTTAGCCCATGCTCGAAGGCTACCCCTCTCCCTCCTCCATGCCATCTTCTGATCCTCTCTCTCCTCTCCACGCTCAAGGAAGTTGGGTTTTAGTTTGGTGTGATCCAGGCAAGAAAAGGCTGACGAGAAAGGAAGAAGGCAACACTGCTGTTGAGATGACTGCTGATCTTCAGAAGGAGTTTTGAAGATCCTCCAAGTCAGATTCAAATTTGATTTTTGGAGACATGATAAAGAAGGGAAAGATCTCTAGATCTAGCTTGAGTGGATACCAGTAGAGCCCAGGCGCTTGCGTGGCTAGATCCAGAACCTCAATCAATTAGCAAGATCATTAAAGGATAATTGGATTACCTAAAACCAAGGTAACCTTAATTTAGATTTAATTTAATTTAATTTTCTTATTTATCAGATCATAAAATTAGATCTAAAAAATGTTAGATCTGATTTGGATCTAAGAAAAAATTTTGAAATATGCCTTTTGATCCAATCAGATTTGAATGAACCTAACTCGAAAATCAGAATTTTTCCTTCACACAGGTCATTGGATCACGCAATTACTGTAGCTATGGACCGCGTGGACCGACTGCAATGTACACCATAATGAATTAGCATCTCCTGTCATTGAATGAAAAGTCCAAAATACCATGTGAGCCATGATAGATTTTCTATGAACCCTTTAAGAGTCTATGTCCACCATGTGTCGCTTCATGATTCGTCGATTTCTGCTAAGCTGGTAGTCCACGCCTGGATCGTGAATCGACTGACGACTTCCACGGTTGAGTCAACTTGGCTTGGTGCATTTGGATGCGCCGGCTTCATTGGCTTGGCTTAGCTTGGTGGCTTGGCTTGCAGAGCCGGCTGAGCCATTTTTCTTTTTTTATTTAATTTTTTTTTTTATCTTTAGAAATTCATATCTTCTCTATTTTAGCTTTTTCTTGCTTCAAACTTATTTCGTTGTGATAAAAAAAATGAGCTCTTTCTATTGATAATAAAATTTTATTTTTTTATTTTTTAATTAATTTTTTAATTAATAAAAATATTAGTTTCTTAAAAATTATATAAATTGATCAATAATTCTTAAAAATTAATATGAATTAATTAATAAATTAATATTTTTATTAGTGAATTTATGATACTTATTACACCCCCTAACTTAAGCTTTGCTCATCCTCGAGTAAAGAAAGAATTTAGTTTTAAATACCTTTTAACTTTAGAATTTTGAATTTTACCTAAGCAGTTTTCAAAATGGCCATTGATATTTAGTAGAGTATAAGTAAGATATATTATTGGGATATTAATACTTATCAATAGAAAAATTAAGTAAAAAATATTAAGTGAGGTATAAGTGAACTTTTTCTAAATTATCCCATCTTTATCTCTGATTTGTCTAAACTTTCATATAGGCAAGTGTATTGCTACTTTCGCCCTTTCTTCATTTATTAATTTTTATTTTTATATTATCCACTTTTTGATGCGAATATCATTGCTTACTTAGGCAATGAAACTCGGTTACTCGATGGAAAATCAATTTTTTTTTTAACATTGTACCACTATTGAGTGTCTTAATCCCTTAAGCTTTCTATTTGATCCATGTAGTAAGTCTTGGGCCAATGACTTTCAAACCAGTTGACTTTAGGATACTAGGCATAGAATATCCCTCGAATTTACTAGCTCGAATCAAACAGGCTATGAGTTAAGACTAGCTTTACAACGAGCTTCTTTGCTCTTCCCACCTTTTGATGCAAAACTCAATGCTTGCTTAGACAAAGAGGCCCAGTTACTCAGTGAGAAGTACTTGAAAACTATTTTATTAAAATAAATTTTTTTTATATGAAGAAATGTATAGTTATCCTACACAAGCTCATAAAAAGTAGACTTTTTTTTTATGCTAGTAAAATAAATTAGAAATGCTCAAAGAAAAAATCTTTTATGTTCTAGACTTAACTCTTTATTGAATTTTCTTAATACTTGATTCCTCAATATCTCATAGATTCTCTGATCTGTGTATCAATTTTCTCTTAAAAATGCTTAGTTTAATTCAATTCTTAAGCATAATCAGGTATCTAAATACTAAATACTAACTTTTTCAAGGACTTAAAATTTTAAAATTTTTATTTTTCTCCCTTTCAACTTAATCGACATTATCCTCAATGGAGAGAAAAAAATAAAGGATGTAATAAAAAATATGAAAGAATACATCTGACTCAGTGTATATGGTCCAGCATATGCCTTTGAAAATTTAAGCTCTCCCTCCAACTTATTCAAATTATTCTAAAAAAAAAATCAACTGAAAAGATAAATTAGACTAAAGAAAACTAAATATTGGGTTGCCTCCCAACAAGCACTAAGTTTACCATCTTCAATCAGACACAATGCAATTTACTATCTTGTGTTAAATATTGAATTGACAAATTTCAATGGTTTTAGATTGCCAATCTTAGGAAGGTAATTTCTTATCCCTTTATTGATATAATCATTGTTAATTTTAGGAACATAATTTGTGACCCCATTCTCAGACCCATGTTTATTAAGGATTTCTCCTATTTGTTCTTCTAAAATACTTATGAATTGAGTTTTTGAATTAGGAGTTAAGTTTAATGTATTGGTTGCTGGAAAGATGACTAAAGATAGTTTTAATTTTAGAGATAAATTAATATGATCTTGCTTAAACAACTCCATTGATACTTCATTGCATGCCTCTTGATTTTTGTAAGAAGAATCGGCTTCTAGGGTTGAAGAGAATAGGACATTAGGTTTATAAGTCTCAGATAAATCATCTATTCTCTTTTTTTCTATGTTTATCTCATTTAAACTGGGACCAGTATTATTAGTAGTTTCGAGCTTAGATTCTTCTATGTGGTTAGTCTCAGTACTAATCTGTTTCTCTAAATTTTTATTTTGGCTAGCATCAGTACTACCCTCTCTCACCTGATCTTGGTATGGGTCCATAAGAATCCTATAGCTTTTAAGTTCAGAAATTACTTTGATATTCTTAAATTGGGGATTCTTAGTTGAGACATTAAATTGATAATTTGGTCCAGGTGGATGGTGGACAATAGGTGGGTTGTTTGAAATTGGTAAGCTCGATAATTGACCTAGTTCTCTCCTTATGTTAGATTCAGCTAGTTGTCCAATTTGAGCTTCTAGCCTGGCGATAGATTGCTGTTGAGTCAGAATCAATTATTGAAGTTGGTTAAATCTATCGTCAGTTAGATTGGTCTGTTGAGGAGGTGGGTATACGGACTGATTATAATATGGTGGCTGGAAAGGCTGACTAGGCTGACCTCTGTTATAAGCATAGTTCTGATATTGAGGTCTATTCTGATAATTTTGCACTAATGAAGTTTGGATCTAAGTCTGAGTCTGTTGTAATTTCCAAGAAAAATTAGGATGGTTTCTCCAGCTAGAGTTATATGAATTTGAAAATAGATCATTAACCGACTTGGAGTAGCCTTTAGCAGCTTGGACTTATTCTTGGATAAAAGGTGGAAACTATGTAGTCATAGGACATTCACTCATATGATGGGTTGAGCTAGCACAAGTTGAACAAATCTCCTGATAATTAGAAGATGATGTGAATTATGCAGGAGATTGTTGACCTAGGGTTAGGACTTAATCTAATTTCTGAGCAAGAAAATCCACTTTATTTATCAAATTTGAATCAACCTTAGGACTAGATTCTAGATGTTTAAATTCATGGATCCCTGCCCAAGTTTGGTAGAAAGATAACGAAGCATGGTTAATTGAGTTTTCACTCAGGATTTCAAATAAGGTATAGGCTTCATCCTCACTTTTGTTCATGGATGCACCTCCACAGGATGCATCTACCATCTGTCTGTATTGGTCTCCTAAAGCCTCATAGAAAGCCTTGAACTATTTGCCACTTAGATAGACCATGGTGTGGGCATTTTCTAAGAAGTTCCTATGACTCATGAATCTATTCTCCTGAAAGCTGAGCAAATCCAGTGATAGCTCGCCTCATAATGTTGGTTTGGACTATGGGATAAAATTTTTTAAGAAATTCACTTTGTAATTCAGCCCAAGTTTTAATTGGTCTTTTTATTATGTCAAGTCAGTACTTAGCTTTGTCTTTTAATGATAAGAAAAATAAAATTAGTCTAAAGGCATCATTAGTTAAATTTTAAATTTTTACCGTAGAGCAAATTTCTAAGAATTCATCTAGATGCTTATAAGGATCTTTATTGGTGTTCCCATAGAAAGATGGGAGCATCTGAATTGTGATCGGCTTGATCTCATAGTGGGTAGCATGAATTTCAGATAATTGGATACAAATCGATAGGTTATAGATGGAAGAAATAAAGTATTCTTTCATCTGCTTAGATGGTTCTCTAAAACTTTTAGCCATTTAGTTATTGGATCTAATATGATTTAGCCTTTCAATATTATGGTTTGGTTCAACTAGATCAGGTAAAGCGATTTTCTATCATGCATGCACTAGTGCAACCCTAACGTATGGATCAAAAAATTTTTTAGATTTTTTTAGAATTTATATATATATATATATTATTATTTTATTATATTATTATTTTTTAAAAAAGTATTTTTTTTAATTTTTTTAATTATTATTTGTAATTTAATTTAATTATTATTTTTAATATTTTTTTAGTTAGTTTAATTTAATTTAATTTAATTTTTATTTTATTTTTGAAGAGAAAAAAAAGAAATAAAAGTTCTAAAGAAGAGATCCTAAAGAGTTCTAGAGCTAAGAAGAGAGAGAAGAATTAGTTTTAATTAGTGATAATATTGATTAGCAATCAAGTTGGTCAATCAATCCTGACTTAGGGTTATCCTAGAATCAGACAGCTCCTAACTGCCAAGGTCACCTTCAAGCCCTCCAAGTGTAAGATTAGCCAATCAACTGGCTAGGTAAGTATAAGTCGGTGGGAGTCCCCCCATTGCTTGCCTTAGACACCAATTATGCTTGGCCAGGTAAGCTAATGAAATCAATTAGAAATCACCTTCCTTCGGACCCAGTTGTCCCTGAACCACTTTCCTAGATACCAATCAAATTAGCTAACCCTAACCTGATTCAACTCTTAGGGTTCCTTATCCTATTGAGCTCGAATATCCTAGGGCTAATGTCTAATTAATTTTAAAATTAAAGGCTTAGGTCAATATAGGATGTTGGTTGATTGTTTATGGGCCAAGGAAGGGTGATCAAATCCCTACCTTATCTTGTTTAATTGGGTGTTGCCCTTAATTTGATTTAAAGATGCATATACACAATCACTTTCAACAAGGGGTTCTATGCAATTTAAACTACATGCATGCAATTGATTAAACTTAAGAGCTCACCTTGTCTCCAACGATCACCAAAAAAGAAAAAAAATAAAAATAAAAATAAAATTAATATGATGCATGCTCTAAATAGTTAGGATTTCTAATCTTATCATGAGACTTTTAATTAAATTTAAATAAATATTTTTTAAATTAATTTAAAAATAAAATAAATAAATAAATAAATAAATAAATAAGAGGACTAGAGTTAGGATTGATCTCACCAAGATTAGATGCTTTCTTCATTTTCCTTTTTTTTTTTTCTCTTTTTTTTCTATAAAATAAATAAATAAAAAGTTAGTAAGCAATATTTTAAAAAAATATTTATAATTAATTTATAAAAAAATAAAAAAATAAAAAAAAATAGCATTTATTCCTTCCCGATAATGGTGCCAAAAACTTGATAGGAGCATGATGTTGTCGTTAAGACACCATATTTATCAGTTTAATCCGACTTCTTAAAATAATTAAAAATATGTAGATAGTAGTAAGTCAGGTCGAATCCATAGGAAAGGTAGTGTTTTAGATTTTAAATCTTTGATTTTTGAAAAGAAAAAGATTTGAGTTTTGAAATCAAAAGTAAAGTCGGAAATAAAAATTAAAGATGCAGAAATTTAAACATGGTACTAAGATCTACTAGTTAGATCTTAGCATCTACTTGCAATGAAATAAAGAGTGATAATTAAAGTATAGAAATTAAATTGCAATAAAAATAAAGAGCATCAAATTAAAGAGCATAAATATTACATTAATTAAAAAGGTTCATAATTTAAATATATAAAAAGAAAAAAATTAAAACAGGCTAATCTCTGATCTTGGATCGATATTGGCAGAAAGATGGTGTAGAAGCCTAGCTTTTCTTTTCGGCACTCATTGCTTTGAAGCAGCCATTAACCCATAGCCTAGCTTCTCCCTGTACCAAAGCTTAACCTTGATCAGATCTGTTGATTTCTAGAAGCCTGGGGTCCTTTTTATAGAGCTAGGAGGGCTGGAGAGTTTTCTTCTAGGCAATATGGGACTAAGGAGCTCTTTGATCGTCAAAATATAGAGAAATCTAAGTGAAAATTGGATTAAAAGAAGTTTTGATTGAATTCTGCTGCTCTAGATGAAATCTGATCGTTCAATTAGAATCCAATGGACCAAAAATCATCAAAATCGGATGCGTATCAGCCTAGATCATGTTGGATTAAATTCTGACCGTCTGTTTGAGTTAATCAGGAGAGAATCTGACCATCAGATTGAGTTCTGGATGTTTTAATCAAGTCAGAAGCTTCCTAGACCATTGGATCTTCATCGGCTAGTTTTTTGGCCATCGGATCGCACTAGATCACTGAGCACTATTCGAATCAAAGAAGGATTTGTCGTGGGCCATCGAATTTTTATCGGATTGAATGCAGGCCATTGGATCGCATAATTACTATAGCTATGGACTGCGTGGACCGACTGCACCATACACCACAATGAATCAACGTCTACTATTGTCGAGTGAAAAGTCCAAAATGCCCTATGAGCCATGATAGATTTTTTGTGAACCCTTTAAGGGTCTTGATCCACCACGTATCGCTCCGTGATTCACTAGTTTCTGCTGAGCTGGCGGTCCATGCCTGAATTATAGATCGACTGACGGCTTTCACGACTAAGTCGGCTTGGCTCGGTGCATTTGGATGCGCTGGCTTCATCGGCTTGGCTCAGGTTGGTGGCTTGGCTTGCGGAGCTGGCTGAGCCATTTTCCTTTTTTTATTTAATTTTTTTTTTATCTTTAGAAATTCATATCTTCTCCATTTTAGCTCCATTTTGCTTCAAACTTATTTCATTGTGATAAAAAAATGAGCTCTTTCCATTTATAGTAATTTTTTTATTTTTATTTTTAATTAATTTTTTAATCAATAAAAATATTAATTTTTAAAAAGTTATATATAAATTGATCATTAATTCTTATCACCAGTCGATCCCTTCACTAAAGCCCTGAAAATTAAGAAGTTTGATAATTATTAGTCAAAGATGGATATTAGATACTATGCCGAGTGACTTTAGAATAAGTAGATGTTGTTGAAAATTATGTTCCAAAGCCAATGATCAGCCTATTGACGATTGAGATATTGTAATTGATTTATTAATTAATGAAAAATATTTTGGCATCTTTTCATCATAAGTTCACATCTTTCAATGAACTCCATTGTTGTGATGAAGTTCTTAGGATTATTTATTTTCGATAAAAAGAGGATTTATCGATTAGTCCTTAAATTTGTTCATGACCAAATGATAGGCTGTTAATTAGGACGACAACGTCTATCGAGCATAGGTCACTATATGCCATATAGGTTGGTTGTCCTCTTAACGAAGATGTGTGGAGACACTGGTATGGCATATAGATGAGATGTATGGGTACATCATCATAGAACGTGACCAACTTCAGAGCATTCTACTATCGAGAATGTCTCTGATGGGATATAGGAATAAGTATCCCTTAGACCTGAGATCACCTCATTGACTTGCAAGCAACTCACTGTGCTTTGATATACTGGACTAACTAAGTTTCTAATTCACTAACGAAAGGCTTCTGGGCACAGTCAAGTACTTATGAAGTCGGAGTATGATCAAGATGGAATTGACCACTCTAAGAGTTGGAGAAGAATGTATCACTGTATTTCAATATAGCAAAACCTTGGCCAGGATAATCTATCAGATGGATTTGGTATTTTGAAATATAATATGGACAACCTGATCAGAGTTGATAGTTGAACTCTAAGGTGTCCTATGAGCATTATGGTCAAGGGGATGAATTATATGGAAACTATATCCGCACGGGTTCTAAGGATGGTGTTCTACACCTTCGATCTATCCGACCGTCGGGTATCATTGCTAGATAGTCACTTCGATTGGTATAGAAATTTATTTCTGTGCTATCGATCTAGGTTCAGATCTATGAGGTCGCACACATTAGAGCTTATGATCTGATCGGATGGTCGATCAACGATTAAGAATCATTCTAGGATTAAACAATCAATACGATTGGTGTTTAACCTAGTGCAGGTGTTGCAGTAGGATTGATTAGTAATTAGATTGCTAATTAGCTTAATTTGATTAAGCCAATAGGTTGAGATTAAGTTTAATTAAATATAATTTAATTATATTTGATTTGGACTTGATTGGATCAAATCTAATTGATTTATTGGATAAGCCAAGTGCAAGGAAGAACTAGTCCTAGTCTAACTAGGACTCGGATTAACCCAATTTTCTAATTTGATTATAAAATAAATTAGAATTAAATCTAATTTAATCTAATTTAATTAATTTCTTAAGTGGGTTAGGATCTTATTTAATTGGATTGATTTAATCTTGATTTTATTTGGTTAAAAGATCTTGTTTGACCAAGTCAAAATAGGAATCCTAGTTTGACTAGGACTCCCTATCTCCTTACGTCACCTTGGTCCCAATGCCCTCTATACCTAGTTTTTAAGTATTTTTCATGGAAAATCTCTTTCTTCCTGATTTTCACACACCCTCTCTCCCTCCAAGTCATATTTGGAAGTTAGATGGAAGACCAAGTCAAAGGAGGAATTGGTTTTGCTTAGGATTCTATGAGATAGAATCCTTGTTGACCAAAACATTTTTCTTTGAGTGCCGCCCACTCTTTTAATTAATTCTTCTCTTATTTTATGAAAATAATCTCCTTTTTTGTGCAACCTCCCTTACTGGTCCATGCCAAAAATTTATGGAGGAGGCGCCCAAGAGTTGGGCCCCCTAACAACTTCCCATGTTTGGATATTCCTAGTCTAGGAATTTGATCTAACTTGGACTCTTCTTTTTCCTTATTTATTGGATGAATTTTGTTCTAATTTTTTCTTAAAATATAGAGATTTGGGAGAGGTTTGGGGTGTGCAAAAATCAGAGGAAGAGGGTCCTTGGGCATGGGGGTTCCATAGGCACCAAACTAGGTATCTAGGTGAGAGAAAAGAGAAGAAGAAAAGGGTCTTCTTCTAGGGCTCTTTTATTTTCAATCTCTCCTCCTTTTTTTTGAGTTTGTTTGGAAGAGTCTCAGATCAGCAAACTCTCATCTTTCTTCTCATATTTTGGAGAGTCAAAATTTTAATGAAGGGAGCATCGGATCGACCATCGAAGAAGGATCAGCACAGTACTAGCATGTTGTGCTGATTTCCTACATCGGACTTCAGATCAGAGATCGTAGGCTCGTGTGGATGACTCCTAGAGGCCGAATACGTGTGTAGCTTGTGACTTCATCCTTAATCCTGGATCAGTATGTTAGAATATCTAAACTTGCTCAGGTAATAGATCTGATCTATAAACTTCATACCTGCATTTGATATAGTGTAGATCTAGGTTGATTTGATCAACCTTTTTCTTTCTTATTTAATTTTAATTTTTGATTTAATATCATGTCTTAATCATACAATAGATCTAATATCTAGATATTTACATGATTATTTAAATAAATTTTAAATTTATTTAAGTCTTCCACTGTAAGATCTTAAAAAAGTTTCAAGATCTACCTGTAAAACCCTAGATTTGGATCCTTCAGACCTTCTCCTCTAGATTTTTTTTTTTTATACTTTTTCAGATCTCACACCCTCAGATTTTTCTCATAAAAATCTTATAAATAAAATGGAGAAGAAGGGCTCTCAGGGAAACCTTAAGAGAAGACCTTCTTCTCTTCTTCTTCTCGCATCAGGACATGATCAGATCATGTCCAAAAAGAATCTCTATGCCCAAAAACCTTTGAGCATATATCCCACACCCTTACCCTCTCTCTCTCAGATTTTTATCATATAAAAATATACAAAGAAAATAGGAAGGAAAGATTAAAATCAAAATAACAAGTGAAGACCATCTTCTCTTACCTTTGTGCCTTTCAAGACATCAACGTTTGATGTCCAGATGAAGACCCTTTCTCCAAGGAACATGGCACCTCAAACCTCAATGCCCTTCCTCACTCTTTACCTATCTTTTGCCATGGAACATCAGGGGGATTCATGTCACACATCACAAAATAAGGGGCGCCACAATTTTAGGAAGACTAGGTCAAAGAAGACCAAGTCAATCAAGGAAATAAGGAAGAGTTTAGGGGGCGTCCAACTCTTGGATGCCTCACAATTTTTTTGTACATGGAGAAAAAAGAAATGTCACCCAAAAATAGGAGAGAAGGTGCACAAAAAGTATTTGGTGGCATGGAGAAAATTTCAATGGGAGAGGAGGAAGTTTGGTTAACAAAGACTTTTCCAAGTAGGAAACAATTTCCAACCTCCTTCTAGTTTTGACCAAGTCAAAACAAATATCTAAATATTCTGAATAGTGGGCGTGGAAGGCCTTCTTTGGCATGGGAATACATAGAAAAAATCTAAAATTAAATATTTGGCATGGGCTTTAATAGGTGCAAGAGAAAGAGAGAGAGTCCCAGTCCAATTGGGACTCCTCTTATTTGACTAGGTCAAAATTATTTTAAACCTAATTTAAATCCTATTTAAACTAGATTAAATGCAATCTAATTAAGGGTGATCCTAGTCCAATTAGAAGCTTAACTAAATTAGATTAAATTAAGATTTAAATCTGATTTAAATTCTAAGTCAATCAGGTGCACCCAAGTCCTAGTCAAATAAGGAATTATTCTTACCTTGCAATTGGCTTATCCAATAAATCAATTAAACTTAATCTAATTAAATCCAAACTAATTCTAATTGAATCTAATTCAATTAGACTTGATCTCAGCCTGATTGCTTAATCAAATTGAGCCAATTAGCAATTCAATTGCTAATCAATCCTCCTGCAATATTTGCATTAGGTCAAACATCAATCGCATTGAATGTTTGACCTCAAAACAATTCTCAATCATCAATTAACCATCCGATCAAGTTACAAGCTCTAATGTGTGTGATCCTATAGGTTCAAACCTAAGTTGATAGTATAAAAATCAATTCTTGTACCAATCAAATTTACGATCTAGTAATGGTTTCCGACGTCCGGATAGGTCGAATGTATGCAAAGCAATATTTTTAGAATCCTGGCCCATGGTTACCATATAATTCATCCCTATGACCAATAATGCTTAAGACAACTTTGAGTATGCTATCAAACACTCATAGAAGTCATCTCTATTGTGTCTCAGAATTTTGCAAATCCCATGACACCTCAAGAGGATTACCCCAGCCTAGGTTTTACTAAATTGAAACACAGCGAGACATTCTCTTCTTGAAGTTAATCAGGAGTGGTCAATCCCATCATGACTCATACATTGACTCTACATGTACTTGATTGTATCTAAAAGTATATTATCATTTATATTAGAAATATAGATAGTCCAGCAGCAAAGTATAGTGAGTTGCTTATAAGTCACCATGACGATCTTAGATTGGAGGGATACTTATATCCATTGGCCTTAGCTAGCTATTCTTGATAGTAGAGTGCTACATTGGTCATGTTCAGTGCAGATGCACTCCTACATCTCACTTGGATGCTATACCAGTGTCTCCACACCACTTGATTATGAGGACAACCAATGCATATGGCATACAGTGACCTACACTCGATAAGTTATCATCCTTGTTAATAATTTATCATTTGATCGTGAATAATTTAACCACCATTCGATAAATCGTTCTTTATCGATTGATTGTGGTTCTAAGAACTTCATCATAATTTAGAAGTTCATTTAAGAAAAATAGAATTTTTATGATGAAATAGCCAAATTACTATTATTATTAGATAATTTATATACTAATTTCAATCATCTACTACTTAGATGATTGATTTTAGGACATATTTTTCAACAACTCTCACTTGGACTAAAGCCAATCAGAATGATATCAAATATCCAATCTTCCACTTGTGTTCGTAGAACTCCTCAGTTCTGAGGCCTTAGCAAATGGATCGGTCAAGTTCTCTTTTTACATTGATCTTCTAAAGATCGACGTCATCCAGATCAAATATCTAAGATGAAAATGATGCAAAATATGCTAGTCCTTCGATTCTTTAGCCTGAGCTATGGCTCCAGTGCTATGATAGGATTGGACCATGGGTGGAGGGTGCCACTCCCAACCTGCTAATGAACCTCAATAACTACACAGCTTACATGATAGCATCATATGCCATGATATACTCGATATCACTAACTGAACAGACTAAAGTATCAAGCTTGGAATCTTTCCAGCAGATTGCTCCTACAATTAGGGTATGAGTCAACATTCTCTTGTTGTCATCTTATTCTGACTGAAATCAAAATATCCATATATTTTAAGTTAGTACTTTCATATTTGAGTCACTGAACCTTAGTATTTTCCAAATACTTAGAGATTGTCTATACAATCCTCCAGTGGCTCTTACTTGGATCAGACTGGTATCTGCTCACTACCTCTAGTGACTATACCATGTCTAATCTCGTACATGGATAAATAAGATGACTGCTAAATCTTTATTTCTTGCAATATTGGAATGCTATTCCGGAGAATTTCATCCTCAAACATCACAAGAAATAACACTACAAAACATTTTGCCCAATAATAAGTGCAGGGTTTGTCTTTGTTCATAACTAAGATATACATTCGGAACATATGTTCAAACTCTGAGATGATACTTAGACGGGCTTTATAGGTTCTTACCTTCATGTCTGTGCTACTATGATCCTATTAAAAATCCATTCACATCCAATGAATTTTATCCCTTCAGGTGATCAACTAGTATCCATACACTATTGATTTTCATAGACTTCAATTTGGATCATATGGCTCCAAGCCACTTCTCAGAATTAGGCCACTTCACTATATCCTTATAGATGATCAGATCCTTGTTGTTCTCATCGAGCTTAACATGATCACTATCCCAGATCGAGACACTGAAGTATTTGTCTGGCTAACGTGGTACTCTATCGGATCTCCTTAAAGGTGATACTTTAATGGACTCCGAATTTGATTTGATCAAATCTGATTCTGTAGGTTTATCAGATAACGTTGGTTCTTTTCTACCAGTCAAAATTTTATAAGTTCAACTTGATAGGCATCAGTTTCTTCTCTAAGAAACTCCTTTTCAAAAGGAATGCCCTACTGCTGATGAACATCTTATGTTCTTTAGCATAGCAGAATTAATAATGCTTAAACATTTATTGGACCAGGATCCAAGTTTATCTGTGTGGAAATATATGACATAGGCTGATCAACTCCAAATCCAAAAGTAAGAGAGTTTTGATCTATGCCCGATCCATATCCCATATGGAGTCAATGCAATAGATTAACTCGGTATAAATTTTCAGAGAAAAAAAGTCACAAGAGCATAACCCTGCAACAGGCAGACAAGTATACTCTATTATGAATTGAACCATGTCTAACAAAGTTCAATTTCTCCTTAGATTCACTATGTTCCAAAGGAAAATCCACTGAGAGAGAATCCTATTCTCTCCTAGATATGTCACAAACTCACTGGATAAGTATTTACCTCCTCGATCTGATCGAAGAGTTTTAATACATTATCCAGTTTATTTTTCTTTTTCATTATTGAATCGTTTGAACATTTTAAATGATTCATCGCAGACGTACCCATACCCAGAAAGATCATCTATAATGAAATATTAATGTCTTTCTTTGGCACTTAAGTTTAAGGTCCACATACAACACTATATATGAGACTTAGAACTTTATCGGCTCCATCTTTTTCAGTAAAAGGTTACTTTGTCATCTTCCCAAAAAGACAAGATTCATAGGCTATCAATGATTCACAATAATTGATATCGAGGTTTTCCTCTCAAGCTAACCCGTTTATTCTATTCTTGTCAATATGACTAAGCATGTAATGCCAAACATAGACATCCATGACATAATCTAACTAGGGTGTGTACATTCCACTTACCACAAGTCCTTGCAATGAATTGCATAAGACCACTGGTATCTAATACCTAGGTAGTAGAATTATATACAGAGAAGTTTGAATGTGTTATCATATAACGTCTTTAATGAGCAACTTTTGTTTCTTTCTCTTGTTCAGCCTGTTGTGGTCAAGGAAAGCAAGACAAATATTCTTCCTATGGCCCTATTTTAGACATTAGAAGTACTATGCCTGATTTGGGTTAATCTTGGACTAATTGTTTTAACTAGGCTCAGAAATCCCAATACGAATCCATTCGTACTGCTGAACCAAAATTCAACTTTCGATACTGATTATCAAAGTTGGGTCCATAAGTCTTCACTGTCTAATAGTGATAGGAGCAATTAGGATTTAGCCTTAATAGAGAATAATGACTTATTGTATATGAATCATTTTAAGCCTAAAAACTTGGACTTTAGTCTAAAGGTTCTTTCACTATTTTATTCGAACTAGTAGCCTCTACCTCCAATTCGAGAAATTACTTTAATTCCCTAGTAGGTACTAGAATCCACATAGACTGCACATGAGCCCAACTTTGGTTGGCCCACTTACGTACATCTAAGGGTAGGTTCATAACCAATTATTCTCCAAAATAATTTCTAATAATTTTAATTTTGCCTCAAGCCTGATCAGTGCCTTGGCCTTCTCAAAAAAGGGTCTGTTAGGTCACCATTAATTTGACACATCTCAAACAATGAGTTTAGCCACGTATCCATTGGAAATTGGTCAGACTGGCCCACATGTGAACTCAACCACCAATTAGGAGGACACATCCAAGTCATCGTATGATGGATGATAATTTCATTAGTCATCAAGCACCGGCCTTTGGGCCTCCATATGATTATTGAGTTAATGGACCCATTATCAAACACCTTAATGGGAGGCTATGACTCTGTATTCCCCATAACTTTATCGTTTTAAGGATCTAATAATTTTAGAGGGATTTAAATTATTAGTGATTTAAGGATAGAAAGGACATGGACCAATTTGCTCCCACTGACTTCACCAAGTCAAGTCCTCCCACTGACTTCGCAAGTCATTGATGAGGACTAGGATCAATTATGGTCCATAGGCACCTAAATCAGTCTCACTGAATAAAATCAGTCTCACTGATTTTTTATGTGATATGGGTTAGCATGAATCAATGAGCAACCTAATCAAAAACTTGATTAACTATATTGGCCAGGTAAGTGAGATCGGTGGAAGGGTCTGCCAAGACTTGCCTTAGACACCATCAGAAATGGCCAAGTAAGCAGTTGCTAATTAAAAATCATCGGTTTGGGATGCTAGACTTATCTTGGATACCAATTGGTTTATCAGTTTTGATTTGGTCTGCCTAAAGACTTGAGTGTTAGATATATGTGCCCTAGAAGCCAGAATTGGCTGACACTTGTAATATACTTCTAGGGGCAAAATTATAATTTTGACTATAATCAATAAAATGGGTTATTTTCTATCACATATGTGTATTTAGTGTCTATGATACATCCTTTGAGTTAATTATAATGATAATTCATATTTTCAAGAGTTGAAAATTTAAGACATGAATAATCATTATTAACTCATAAAATGCTTCCGACCATAGGATCATCATGAGGATGGTGATTGATCCGAAAGGTTGGTGTAACAATCGCTTCTCTTTATAGATGAGTCTAGAGTCTCTATAGTGTGGAGACATCGAAGTGAGAGTATAGATACTCATTAGAGAATGAGGGCACTGAGCGTGGACCACCTCGAGTAGTCTTAGGAAGTCTACCTTCTCATCAATGACTGACTTGATGCTTTGTAGTGGTGTGCCTGGTTTCTTGAACCTAAGGTGCATCGTCAGTTCACACTTGAGGGTGTTATAGTTTGACTACACCATAACTCGATCTTCCAAGCCATTCGGTCCCTAAGGTGTATGTTGGCTATAGCATGTTTCATTGTAGGAACTGGATTGTATCAAGATGGAATCTATTACCTTCGTAGTTAGAGGAGCAGCCTATGATGATCATTAGAATCAAGTTCATAAGCCATGGCCATGGCAGAGTGAAATAATAGAAAGAGTTTCTATTTAGGTTTTTACATCAGAACTTGAATCGAATGATTCATCAGATGATAGAAAAACTAGGGTTTGACGAGTTCCTTAACCTAATCTGATCGGAGCTCAAGATAGAAGAAACTTAATCAACACAGATAGCTGTCAAGAGGTTCGCATTCAGCTCTGATGGGTTGCCACCCATATACTGCTAGGTGTCACTGGTGGATTTTGGAAGCAATTAGAATGATTTAGATGATCGATCATTCTAGCTGTTCGAATCAGAAGAGTTCTGATCCATCGAAAGGAGTTTCGATGATGTTGATGATAGAGATCATGACATATCCAATTATCATATACAACTAAATCTAATTGGGTCACACAAATAAGGGTTTGAATCTGATGATTATCAATTGAACTGATCTAGTTCAATTGATCTGAATGAGATTCAATTAGGTTCAAAAAAATCATGCTAGCACTCGATTAAAACTAACGTTCTTCTTTTACTATCATAAATAGTTATCCTGACTGAGCCAAAGGAGTTTGTGCTCGATCAAAGGCCTTCACTTAGTCTGACTGAAGCCTGTCCAGGTCAAAAAATGATTGTCTTATTTTGTAAGATAATACCTGTCATTTTTGGTCACCTACCATTTCTCGTCCTTTGACTTTGGTCAAAAGTTGACCTTTGACTGATCAAATGTTCACCATTGACACTTTAACTTCTGTCCATATGTCACACACCTATTGGAGAGCTGGTGGGGCTTGTCCTCCTACCAAAAAATGGCAAGGAGGAAGGCGCACGCCAAGGGTGGCGTGCGCCCAAGCTTGAGGTGTCTAGGAGTCTCTGTTGGATAGGGACTCCATCTTCTTATTGGATTCTGATTAGACTCCTTCTAAGAACCAACTTTGACTGGTCTTAGACACCATCTAAGGATGAATCCAAGGGACTCTATTCCTTTCAATCAGATTTAGATTTGATTTCACAAAGGGTTGTGATTGGTTGGGATGAAGAGGAGTTGGATCACGCATAGTCTATAAATAAGACCCTGCACCCAACTCAAAAGAAGAGAAGAGAACAATTCTCTATGCCCCAAAGCTGCCTCTCTCTTCCTCCTCCATGCCAAGTTCATCTTCTCCCTCTCCTCTCCAAGTCCAAAGAAGTTTAGGATCTCAGTTGGTGCAACCTAGGTGAGAGAAAGGCGACAGAAAGCTAGAAGGTTGTGCTGTTGCAAAGAACAACTGCTGATCTTCAAAAGCTATTTTGAAGATCCTCCAAATCAGATTCAGATCTGATTTTAGGAGACATGATAGAGAAGAAGAGGATCTCCAGATCCAACCTGAGTGAATATCGGTAGAGGCTAGGCACTTGCGTGGCTAGATCCAGAACCTTTCGCTGCTTACAGGATCATCAACATGTAATAGAATTACCCTACATCAAGATAAATTAAATTTGATTTAATTTATCTATATTTTATTTTAATTATTAAAATAATAAAAATTAGATTTTGAAATATTTTAGATCTAATTTGGATCAAAGAGAAAAGTTTTGAAATATATCTCTTGATTCGATCAGATCTGAACGAACCTGGTCTGGGAAATCAGGATTTCCCTTTCAACTGGTATCAGAGTCAAGGTTCTAAAGTATTTAGATCTGATTTTAAATTTATTTTAATTAAAAAATTAAGTGATTTATATGTCACATCAGATGTGATCAGATCTGAAATCAGAAAAATTAAAAATTAAATGATTTAGACGTAAGATTAGAAAATATGATGACTGTCAAGAAACTAGTTTCATAGAAAAAAATAGTTTCTTGATGGTTATTTTTTAATTTTAAATTTAATTTAATTATTTTTTAGATCTATTTTAATTTATTATTTTTTAATATTATTAATTATTATAATAATATCTAAAAAATAGTAAATAAAATTATTAATTTTAACATCATATGAGATATGATTGATGCATGTCTAGACTAGTTGTAGAATAATTCTACATAGTTGTTTAGATTAGAATTTATTTTGACAAGATCAATTTTAAATATAATTTTTTAGATTTTATGAGATAATTTAGATATAAAAATATGCAATGATTCGATACATGAGATGTATGCCAAAATATGCATGTAGATCTAATTTGTATATGAGATATATGATATAGATCGAAAACTATTTTATTACATGTTCTTGATTAAGGCATTCCTCTTAGTCATCTGGTCATAAGAACGAAGAAGGATTTAAAGACCCTCTCCTCCCATTCGATGGGGTGTTCTTATGATGTGTAGGGGTGCTGCGCGTTCATCCTTAATCAGAAATCCAAAACTTACTTTCTGCAAAACCCTAGATCCTGAAACCCTAGGATTTATTGTGCATATTTTATTTATGAACCCTACTTAATTAAGAATTAAGATTATGAAATATTAATTAGATCTAAAATTGAGAATTTTAGATCTAAGACATATTCATCATACTGGGTTCGAACTTGGGTAGCTCAATTAGGTCTAAGCGGTTGATCAAACTAAATCAAGAGTTGGTTAGATGGGATCAACAATGCTTAAATTGACCAGCCTAATAGGATTAAGTCTGGGTCAAGATTGGGTCACGATCAAGCAAGACTTAATTAGGCTCAGAGGTTAGAGTCTAGATTGTATGCTGATCCAATTGGTTCTGGTTCAACAATTTGGTGTCTAAGGTAAGTTTGGCAGATACGACCGACTGGATTTTAATTGGGAGCTACTCGATCTGAATGCATTCTTGTACGAGTTAATGGCATATCCCTTCCACCGATCTCACTTACCTGGCCATATCTGTTGACTCAGTTCTAATTTGCGGTGGTCAATAATCCGAGATAATCCATGCCATTAGATTAGTCATAATTGTTATGACTATGATAAGTCTGGTTTAACGAGATCTGAATCAATTCTCCTTAAGAAAAGATTAAGTCTATGGTCTTCCACCATTGTAGATGTGCGGGCCCTTCCCGAGATTGATTATTCTTGACTGGATACAGTGGCTCAGTTGCATCGGAAAGATGCAACCATGTCTATTATGCATTGGATGCTATGCGCTGGAGGATGAGTTGGGCTTAATATTCTGGATACATGAGAGACTTAATTAGGAATCCAGTCTGTGCAAATGGTGGGTCTGACTTAACTAAGGAGTGGATCAATATTCTGGATACGGTGAGATTCATGAATTAGAGACCAAGTTTGGATGCACCATGATTAGAGAATCATTGAACAAGAGTTATTCACTCATTGGCTAACCCATCACCATTAACTGTTAGGTGAGGTGATGAGTCAGTTGGTGAGATCGCACCACCCACTAGAAATCATTAATCATGAATATTTTTGCATCTCTATAGAGGGAGTATAGGAATCTGAGAAAATAGTGGGAGCTAATTTATTTAAAAATAAAATTTCTAAATAAATTGGTCAAGTTATAATTACAGTATCTAACTAGAATCTTTGACTCTCTACAGAAAAATGTCTGCGTCCAATCCATTAGCACATATCCTGGACACACATAGACTGACTGAACCCAATTATAACGATTGGCTCAGAAACTATAAAATTATTTTGGGTTCTGAGAAGTTAACCCATGTATTGGACCAGGATCCTCCCACCTTATCAGTCCGTCCATCCGCTAAACAGAGAGTTTCTCTGAAAAAATGGATAGACGAAGATAATAAGACTAGATATTATATGTTGGGCTTGATGTCTGATGAGCTCTAGTGCCAACATGAAGATATCGGGACTGCTCGCCAAATGTTGGCTCACCTGCAAGAGATGTTTGGTAAACAGAGTCGCGCAGCCAAATATCAAATCACGAAATGACTTTTTAAGGTAGAGATGCATGATGGACAGTCAGTCCACGATCACTATCTGATGATGATCAAGGACTTGAAAGAGCTTGAGAAGCTTGGTGTGAAGTTAGACTTGGATCTGTAGAACGATGTTATTCTGCAATCCTTGACTGATGCATATAGGCAATTCATCATGAATTACCACATGCATAAACTTTAAAATTTCTTGATCGAATTAATGAACATGTTGGTCACTGCTGAGCTTTCTATGAAAGGTTCTAAAGGCTCAGTTCTTGCTATGGAATGGACTTCTTCCAAAAGAAAGTATTCAGAAAAGAAAAAGAAGTCTGCGAAAAAGCAGAAGGTGGAAGGAGGAAAGAAGAAGAAGGCAGAGCCAAAGAAGAAGGCCGTTGTCAAAGGAAATTATTTTCATTGCAATAGTGACGGCCACTGGAAGCAGAACTGTCTTACTTACCTGGCCACCCTGAAGAACAAGAAGGAAGGTTCTTCTGGAGGTATGCTCGTTAGTGAGTCTAACCTTATGGTTTCTTCTGCATCCAGTTGGATGCTTGACTCTGGTTCTAGTGCTCATGTGTGCACTTCCATGCAGGGTCTTGAGGATAGTAGGAGATTGAGGGATGGAGACATGATCCTATGCATCAGAAATGGAGCAAGAGTTGCTGCAGTGGTGGTGGAAACATACCCTTTTTGATTACCATCTGGTTTAGACTTAGTTTTGAAAGACTGTTATTATGTGCCTACAGCTAGTAAGAATTTGATTTCTGTTTCATGCTTAGCACTAGAAGGCTATGTGATTACCTTCTTTAAGAACCATTGTAACATTCTTTATGAAAGAAATAAAATTGCAAATGGTTTTCTTATTAACGGTCTTTATCAGCTACATATTGATCTATCTGTTCTAACTATCAAGCAAAACGTGAATACCAAATGACCTAGGGATAGTCCAAACGACAGGTATCTATGGCACCTGAGATTAGGTCATATAGCAGAAGATAGGATCAACAAATTAGAGAAAAATGGGCTATTGAGTCCTTTGACTTTCAAGTCATATCCAACTTGTGAATCTTTTCTTCAAGGCAAAATGACTAAACTCCCTTTTATAGGACATGGGGAAAGGGCTACAGATCTCCTTGCCCTAGTACATACTGATGTGTGTGGCCCATTTGATGTGCCGGCTAGAGGCAATTTTGTCTACTTCATTACCTTTACCGATGATCTATCTAGGTATGGGTATGTGTATCTTATGAGACACAAGTCTGAAGCTTTTGAAAAGTTTAAAGAATTCAGACATGAAGTAGAAAAACAAACTGAAAAATCCATTAAGGTTCTTCTATCAGATCGAGGAGGTGAATACCTTAGCTGGAAATTCCTAGACTATCTCAAGGAAAATGGCATAGTCTCTCAATGGACTCCACCAGGAACACCTCAACTCAATGGGGTTTCAGAACAGAGAAATCAGACTCTATTGGATATGGTCCGATCCAGATGAGCTTCACAGACCTCCCTGATTTTCTTTGGGGACACTCATTGTTAATTACGATTTATCTACTGAATAGGGTTCTCTTTAAAACCATTCCTACCACATCGTATGAGATAGGTATGGTAAGAAACCAAGTCTGAGTCATCTCAGAATTTGGGGTTGTCCGACTCATATCAAAAGACAACAAGCGGACAAGTTAGAGTTTAGGTCCTTCAGAGCTCGATTCATAGGATATCCTATAGAGTCATTAGGATACTATTTCTACATTCCAGAAGACCACTAAGTCGACATGCCATCTTTCTTGAAAAATAGTTTATTCAAGATTGCGGCATTGGAAAGTAGATTAAGCTTGATGAGAAAGTCTCATAAGTATAACTAGCTAAGGACCAATTGGAACCAAATCAGGTTGAGTCAATAAGAACACTACCTCCTCCACCTCGTAGATCGGAAAGAGTTTTTCATCCTCCTGAAAGATACTTAGGTATTATTTTAGAAATTGACTCGATGCACTCAAACTAAGTCTGGACCTTGGTAGAACCACCAGAAGGTATAGTACCTATTGGGTGTAAATGAATCTTCAAGAGAAAGATTGGTGTAGATGGGAATGTGGAGACACTTAAGGCTAGACTAGTGGCAAAAGGTTATAGTCAACGCGAAGGCATTGACTATCAGGATACCTTTTCTCAGTGGCTATGCTAAAATCCATCCGCACATTGCTTGCCGTTGTAGCCTATTTCGATTATGAAATATGGCAAATGGATGTGAAAATGGCATTCTTAAATAGATATCTTGAGGAAGATATCTATATGGAACAGCCACTAGGTTTTACATCCAGTGATACTGATCATAAGGTTTGCAAGCTACAAAGGTCCATATATGGACTTAAGCAAGCATCTCGGAGCTACAACACTCATTTCAATGATGTGATCAAAACATTTGGTTTCATCAAAAATGAAGAAGAATCGTGTGTCTTCAAAAAGATCAGTGGGAGTGCTGTTGTCTTCCTCGTATTGTACGTGGATGACATCTCCTCCTTATTGGGAATGATGTTCCCATATTGACGACAGTCAAAATATGGTTGTCCAAGGAATTCTCCATGAAAGACTTAGGTGAAGCATCTTTTATTCTAGGAATTAAGGTTTATAGGGATAGACCGAATAGGATGCTAGGACTTTCACAGAAGATGTACATAGAGGAAGTACTAAAGAGGTTTAGTATGGAAAACTCTAAGAGGAGATTAATACCCTTCAGACATGGTATTCATCTTTCCAAGAAGATGTGCCCTAGCACACCTGAGGAAATAGAATGCATGAGCAAGATCCCTTATGCTTCTGCATAGGGAGCCGCATGTATGCCATGCTATGTACACGACCTGATATAGCCCATGCTGTGAGTGTCACAAGCAGATATTAGTCAAATTCAGATGAAGAACACTGGACTTCTGTGAAATGTATCCTTAAGTACATAAGAAGAACTAAGGATATGATGTTGTTCTTTTGGTAATGGAGACTCCAAGTCCAGGGATACACAGACTCGGAATTTCATGTCTGATGTAGATGATCAAAAGTCGACATCTAGGAGTCTGTTTGTGTACAATGGTGGTGCTGCTAGCTGGAAGAGTTCTAAGCAAATCATGATAGTAGATTCCACCATGGAAGCAGAATATATCTCTGCATTAGGAGCTATGAAGGAAGCATTTGTTACAAGAAGTTTGCTGCAGAAATCAGAGTAATGCCATCAGATGCCATTCCTCTGTACTGCGACAACAATGGTGCCATAGCCCTTGCTAAGGAGCCGAGGTCTCACCAGAAATCCAAGCACATTGAGCGGCGATACCACCTCATCTGCAATTACCTTGAGAAGGGTTACGTCGAGGTCAAGAGAGTCAATTCCACAGATAATGCGGTAGACCCACTTACAAAGCCGTTGGGACAACAAAAAATTGAAGCCCACCTTGAGAAGATGGGACTTAGACTTGTAGCCAATTGGCTTTAGGATAAGTGGAAGATTGTTAGATATATGTGTCCTAGAAGCCAGAATTGGCTGACACTTGTAATACACTTCTAGGGGCAAAATTATAATTTTAACTATAATCAATAAAATGGATTATTTTCTATCACATATGTGTATTTAGTGTCTGTGATACATCTTTTGAGTTAATTATAATGATAATTCATATTTTCAAGAGTTAAAATTTAAGACATGAATAATCATTATTAACTCATAAAATGCTCCCGACCATAGGATCATCACGAGGATGGTGATTGATCCGAAAGGTTGGTGTACAATCGCTTCTCTTTAGTAGATGAGTCTTGAGTCTACGGTGTGGGGACACCAGAGCAAAAGTACAGGTACTCGTTAGAGAATGAGGGCACTAAGTGTGACAACCTCGAGTAGTCATTAGAAAGTCTACCTTCTCGTCAATGACTGACTCGATGCTGCAGTGGTGTGTCTGATTCTTTGACCTGAGGTGTATCGGCAGTTCACCTTGAGGGTGTTATAGTTTGACTACACCATAACTCGATCTTCTAGCCATTCAGAATCCTGAGGTGTATGTTGGCTATAGCATGTTCATTGTAGGAACTGGATTGCATCAAAATGAAATCTATCTACCTCGGTGGTAGAGGAGCAGCCCTATGATGATCATAAGAATCAAGTCCAGAAGCCCATGGCTATGGTAGAGTAAAATAATAGAAAGAGTTTTCTCTTTAGGTTTTCACATCGGACTTGAATCGAATGATTACATCATATGATAGAAACTAGGGTTTGACGAGTTCACCTTAACCCTAATCTGATCGGAGCTCAAGATAGAAGAACTTAATCACACAGGTAGCTACACCAAGAGGTTCACATTCAGCTCTGATGGGTTGCCACCATATACTGCTAGGTGTCACTGGTGGATTTTGAGAGCAATTAGAATGATTTGATAGATCGATCATTCTAGCTGTTCGAATCAAAAGAGTTCTAATCCATCGAAAGGAGTTTCGATGATGTCGATGATAGAGATCATGACATATCCCATGGACCATATAGAACTGAGCCTAACTAGATCACACGAACAAGAGTTGAATTTGGTGATCATCAATTGAACTGATCTAGTTCAATTGATCTGAATGAGATTCAATTAGGTTCAGTGAATCATGCTAGCACTCGATTGAACCCAACGTTCTTCTTTTGCTATCATAAATAGTTGTCCTGACTGAGTCAAAGAAGTTTGTGCTCGATCAGAGGCCTTCACTTGGTCTGGCTGGTGCCTGTCCAGATCAAAAAAGGGTTGTCTTATTTTGTAAGACAATACCTACCATTTTTGGTCACCTACCATTTCTCATCCTTTGACTTTGGTCAAAAGTTGATCTTTGACTGGTCAAATGTTGACCATTGACACTTTGACTTCTGTCCATGTGTCACACATCTATTAGAGAGCTGGTGGGGCTTATCCTCCTGCCAGAAACTGGCAAGGAGGAGGGCGCACACCAAGGGTGGCGTGCGGCCAAGCTTAAGGCGCCCAGGAGTCCCTATTGGATAGGGACTCCATCTCCTTATTGGATTTTGATTAGACTCCTCCTAAGAACCAACTTCGACTGGTCTTAGATGTCATCTAAGGATGAATCCAAGGGACTCTATTCCCATCAATTAGATTTAGATCTAATTTCACAAAAGATTATGATTGGTTGGGATGAAGAGGAGTTGGATTACGCATAATCTATAAATAAGACCCTATGCCCAACTCAAAAGAAGAGAAGAGAACAATGCTCTACACCCCAAGGCTACCTCTCTCTTCCTCCTCCATGCCAAGTTCATCTTCTCCCTCTCCTCTCCATGCCCAAAGAAGTTTGGGATCTCAGTTGGTGCAATCTAGGCGAGAGAAAGGCGATAGAAAGCTAGAAGGTTACGCTGCTGCAAAGGACAACTGCTGATCTTCAAAAGCTATTTTGAAGATCCTCCAAATTAGATTCAGATCTAATTTTTAGAGATATGATAGAGAAGAAGAGGATCTCCAGATCCAGCCTGAGTGGATACCGATAGAGGCCAGGCACTTGCATGGCTAGATCTAGAACCTTCCGCTGCTTACAGGATCATCAATGGGTAATAGGATTACCCTACATCAAGGTAAATTAAATCTAATTTAATTTATCTATATTTTATTTTAATTATTAGAATAATAAAAATTAGATCTAAAATATTTTAAATCTGATTTGGATCAAAGAAAAAAGTTTTAAAATATATCTCTTGATTCGATCAGATCTGAACGAACCTGGTCTGGAAAATCAAGATTTTCCTTTCATCGAGCTTGACCACTGAGCCATGATCAGCATCCATTTGTTAGATGTATGGACTTTGATCAACTACAACTATTGAAGTGATCTATAGAAATGGCATAATCCTAGTTAACTATTAATTAGGTTTGATCAATTTCTTAACTATGTTCATATTTAATCTAACCCTAGGTCTAACCCAATTAAGGACATGATCAAAGCTAACCTAGTTTTCTTTAACCCATGTTTTATGAAATTATCTTAGGATCTTCAAATCACAAACCTAGATCCTAAACAATCACTTAATTCTCAATTAAGTTCAAGTCTTATGGGTTTAGGTTTATGGAATCTCAGAATTAGTTTCTGATTTTATTATTTGAAATATTTTCAAATTATATTGAATCATATTCAATATATAGTTTTAGATCTAATTTGTTTCATTATTTAGATCATGTCCTAGGGTTTCAAATCTAAGATTTTGCAAAAAGTAAGTTCGCGATTTAATTTCTACAAAACATGTATATCACATATATCATCACTAGATTCAAAAATAAAAAATACATATCAACATATGCATAATCAGGATCTAGATTTAGAACATGAAACATATCATATAGATCCCATCTAAGTGAACAAAATCAGATCATAAACCATTTAAATTTAGATTTAAAATTTAAAAATAAATCATAAATCACTTTAGATCTCATCTAACATATTTATGATTTAAGTTTCTCGGATTAGCATATGCTAGGACAACCTTTCCATTGTAAGGGATAAACCTTACAGCAGAACAACCTTATGATAGTATGTGCAATCCTGATATTATTTAGATCTAATCTAAATAATCTAAATATATTCTAATATCTATTTAAATTTTAAATTAAAATTAAAAATTAAATCATAAATTTTCTTAGATCTAATCTAAATAATTCATAATTTTGATTTAGATCAGCACATACTAGGATAATTTTTCATTATAAGGGGTTAACCTTACAATAGGACAACCTTATAGCAGTATGTGCGATCTTTAATTAACTTTAATTTTTAGATTTAATCTAAAACATACATAAACATGTTATAATTAAATCTAGATGCTCTGATACCACTAATAAGAAACATGTAGGTTTCATGCATAGATTTCAAATTTTTTTCGAAATATAGAGCAGCGGAAGATATAGATTAAACTATTTAATCTACAACATGCATGTAATCAAATTACAAAATCCTACATCAAGGATCTATAACATGTTATGGTGTAAATATAAATCTTAAAATTAAATTAATCATAAGTTGTATTGATCATATCAACACCTAGATCTAGAATAATTCTAGATCTAACCCTAGATCACATCTAGGTCACCAAGAGATCAGATCTCTTATCTTTGTGCGGATCGAGAACTCCATGGTTGAATCCATTATTGTCTTTTGGAGCTGCACATGCATCCAACCTCTACAGGTGATCCACATGAACCTGCAACATAGATCGGAGGTTCATCGAATGAAGATCCGCTCGAAGTGCTAGCTTCTCGCGGGTCCCTCCTGATGGTTAATTAAATATATATTCTTCAGATCTCTTGGACAATCCATGAGATGAAGAACATAAGAAAAAATGAGGAAGGAATCAAACCCTTGGATCTCCCATAAAACAAAAATAAAAAGACATATGGAATAAACCCTAGGAGAAGATAAATCTTTTCCTTCAGGACATCAATGGTTGATGCCATGAAACATCTATTATGCTAGGTTCAGAGGAGACCTTTCCTCTAGATTTTTTTTTTTTTTTAGTTTTTCAGATCTCATACCCTCAGATTTTTCTCATAAAAATCTCATAAATAAAATGGAGAAGAAGGGCTCTCAAGGAACCCTAAGAGAAGACCTTCTTCCCTTCTTCTTCTCGCATTAGGACATGATCAGATCATGTCCAAGAAGAATCTCTATGCCCAAAAACCTTTGAGCACATATCCCACACCCTTATCCTCTCTCTCTCTTAGGTTTTTCATATAAAAAATATACATAGAAAATGGGAAGGAAAGATTAAAATTAAAACAACAAGAGAAGACCATTTTCTCTTACCTTTGTGCCTTTCAAGACATCAACATTTGATGTCTAGATGAAGACCCTTTCTCCAAGGAACATGGTGCCTCAAACCTCAATGCCCCTCCTCACTCTTTCCCTAGTTTTTGCCATGGAATATCAGGGGTATTCACATCACACATCACAAAATAAGCGGTGCGCACAATTTTAGGAAGACTAGGTCAAAGAAGACCAAGTCAATCAAGGAAATAAGGAAGAGTTTAGGGGGCGTCCAACTCTTGGATGCCTCCTAGATTTTTTGTATGTGGAGAACAAAGAAATGTTGCCCAAAAATAGGAGAGAAGGTGCACAAAAAGTATTTGGTGGCATGGAGAAAATTTCAAAGGGAGAGGAGGAAGTTTGGTCAAAAAAGACTCTTCTAAGTAGGAAACAATTTCCAACCTCCTTCTAGTTTTGATCAAGTCAAAATAAATTTCCAAATATTCTGAATAGTGGGCGTGGAAGGCCTTCTTGTGGTGTGGAATACATAGAAAAAATCTAAAATTAAATATTTGGCATGGGCTTTAATAGGTGCAAGAGAAAGAGAGAGAGTCCTAGTCCAATTTGGACTCTCTTGTTTAACTAGGTCAAAATTATTTTAAGCCTAATTTAAATCCTTTTTAAACTAGATAAATGTAACCCAATTAAGGGTGATCCTAGTCCAATTAGAACCTTAATTAAATTAGATTAAATCAAGATTTAAATCTGATTTAAATTCTAAGTCAATCAGGTGCACCCAAGTCCTAGTCAAACAAGGAATTATTCTTACCTTGCAATTGGCTTATCTAATAAATCAATTAAACTTAATCTAATTAAATCCAAACTAATTTTAATTGAATTTAATTTAATTAAAACTTGATCTCTGTCCAATTGCTCAATCAAATTGAGTCAATTAGCAATCCAATTGCTAATCGATCTCTTGCAATACTTGCATTAGGTCAAACATCAATCGCATTAAATGTTTGACCTCAAAACGATTCTCAATCGTCAATTAACCATCCGATCAGATTGCAAGCTCTAATGTATGTGACCCCATAGGTTCGAACCTAAGCCAATAGTATAGGACCAATTTTTGTACCAATCAAAGTTATCATTTACAATGGTTCCCGATGTCCAGATAGATCGAATGTTTGCAAGCAACATTCTTAGAACCCTGGCCCATGGTGATCATATAATTCATCCCTATGACCAATAATACTCAAGACAACTTTGAGTATGCTATCAAACACTCATATAAGTTATTTCTATTGTGTCTCAAAATTTTATTTAATCCCATAATACCTCACGAGGATTACTCAGGCCTAGGTTTTGCTAAATTGAAACATAGCAAAACATTCTCTTTCTGAAGTTAATCAGGAGTCATCAATCTCATCTTGACTCACACACTGACTCTATATGTACTTGGCTATACCCAAAAATCTTCTATCACCTATATTAAAAATACAGATAGTCCAGCATCAAAGTACAGTGAGTTGCTCGTAAGTTACCGTGGTGATCTTAGGTCTGGAGGGACACTTATATCCATTGGCCTTAGCTAGCTATTCTTGACAGTAGAGTGCTACATTGATCACGTTCAGTGAAGATGTACTCCTACATCTCACCTAGATGCCATACTAGTGTCTCTATACCATTTGGTTATGAGAACAACTAATGCATATGGCATACAGCGAGCTACACTAGATAAGTTATCATCCATGTTAATAACTAATCATTTGGCCGTGAACAATTTAAGAACCATCCGATAAATCCTTCTTTATCGATTGATTGTGGTCTAAGGACTGTATCATAATTTAGGAGTTCATTTGAGGAAGATAGAATTTTTATGATGAAACAACCAAATTACTATTATTATTAGATAATTTATATACTAATTTCAATCATCTGCTACTTAGATGATTATTTTAGGAATATATTTCCAATATTCAGGACATCAATAGTTGATGTCCTAAAAATATCTCTATGCTAGGACAAGAGGAGACCTCCTCTAGGATTTTTTCTATGTTTTTACATCTAACATCTCTGATTATTATCTTAGAAAATTTCTACAAATAAATAGAGAAGAAGGGTTCTCAAGGAAATCTTAAGAGAGACCTTTCTTCTCTTCTCCTTCTCTCATCAGGACATGATCAAATCATGTCCAAAAAGAACATCATGCCCAATAGCTTGGAGCACTTATCCCCATGCCCTATTGCTCTCTCTCTCAAATTTTTATCACATAAAAATTATAAAGAAAAATAAAGGATTAAAGACTTTTAAACAAAATCACATGAGAAGACAATCTTCTCTCTTACCTTATCTCTTCAAGACATCAACCTTTGATGTCTTAATTGAAGGCTCTTTTCAAGAATTTTGGTGTCACAAACACCCACACCTTCTCCTCCTTTTCCTTAGTTTTTCATAATTTTTTTGGGATTTATCACATCCTCAACCATCTGAAAGGAGGCACCCAAAATATATATGGATGACTAGGTCAAACCTAGTCATTCAAGGATTCCTATGGGACGTCCAACTCTTGGATGCCCCCCATAATTATTTTCATGCATCCTCTAAATCTTATGCACAAAAACCAGGGAGAAAGGGTAGCAAAAAAAATTGGCATGGGAAAAGTGGGCATGGGCTTTCTTTAGGCACAGAGAAAAGAGAGAGTCCCAGTCCAACTGGGATTCCTCTTGTTTGATTAGGTCAAAATTATTTTAAATCTAATTTAAATTTTATTTTAATTAGATTAAATGCAATCCAATTAAGGGTGATCCTAGTCCAACTAGGAGCTTAATTAAATTAGATTAAATTAAGATTTTAAATCTGATTCAAATCCTAAGTCAATCAAGTGCACCTAAGTCCTAGTCAAACAAAAAATTATTCTTATGTACAATTGGCTTATCCAATAAATCAATTAGACTTAATCTAATTAAATCCAAATCAATTCTAATTGAATCTACTTCAATTAGACTTGATCTCAACCTGATTGCTCAATCAAATTGAGCCAATTAGCAATCTAATTGCTAATCGATCCTCCTACAATACTTGCATTAGGTCAAACATCAATCCATTAAATATTTGACCTCGAAATGATTCTCAATCATCGATTGACCATTTGGCCAGATTACAAGCTC
Source organism: Cocos nucifera (assembly GCA_006176705.1). Taxonomy (NCBI): domain Eukaryota; kingdom Viridiplantae; phylum Streptophyta; class Magnoliopsida; order Arecales; family Arecaceae; genus Cocos; species Cocos nucifera. The sequence goes on along the minus strand of QRFJ01001327.1, from coordinate 72,497 downwards.
TAATGTATGTAACCCCATAGGTTTGAACCTAAGTTGGTAGCATAGAAACTAATTTTTGTACCAATCAAAGTTACCATCTAGCAATGGTTCCCGACGTCTGGATAAGTCGAATGTATGCAAAGCAACATTCTTAGAACCCTAGCCCATGGTTACCATATAATTCATCCCTATGACCAATAATGCTTAAGATGACTTTGAGTATACTATCAAACACTCATATAAGTCATCTCCATTGTGTCTCAAATTTTGGAAATCCCATTACACCTCACGGAGAATTACCTAGGCCTAGGTTTTGCTAAATTGAAATGCAGTGAGTCATTCTCTTTCTGAAGTTAATCAGAAGTGGTCAATCCTATCTTAACTCACACACCGACTTAACAAGTACTTGACTGTACTCAGAAATCTTTGAACCTATATTAGAAATATAGCAGTCCGGCATTAAAGTATACTGAGTTGCTTGCAGGTCATCATGGTGATCTCAGGTCGGAGGGATACTTATACCCATTGGCCTTAGCTAGCTACTCTTGATAGTAGAGTGTTACATTAATCATGTTTAGTGCAGATGTACTCCTACGTCTCACCTAGATTGCCATACCAGTGTCTCCACACCACTGGTTACGAGGACAATCAATGCATATAGCATACGGCGACCTACACTCGATAAGTTATTGTTCTTTATTAATAACTATTATTTGATTGTGAATAGTTTAAAAATCATCCGATAGATTCTCCTTTATCAATTGATTATAGTTCTAAGGACTTCATCATATTTAGGAGTTCATTTAAGGAAGATAGATTTTTTCTGATGAATCAGCCAAATAACTAATTATTATTAGATAATTCATATACTAATTTCAATCATCTACTACTTAGATGATTGATTTTAAGACATATTTTCTAGCATGGCAGAGTCTAGTGCTTCACATCCGATTGTTACAATGGACGCCCAGACTCAACAACTTGTTACACTAATACAGGAAATGAAGTTTTGATGGAGCAATGCACAACCTTCAACAACAACAGCAATCGGTGGTAGAAGAACCATCAGTATATACAGTGCCATATAGGCACTATCACCGTTCTCCATGATGATCTTTATCTCCTTCACTGGAGTGGCGATCAGCTCGATATTCTCATCATGTCAAATATTACCATCTCGATGCTCACATCATGCCACCATCATTCGCGATGGTCTGTTTCTCCTTCCCTTCGACATAGTATTCATAAGGGAAAGAGACCACGTTCTACCATCGACTTCTTTCATCCTCGAATTCTTTAAGGGATTCTACCCCTGGATCTCACAGCAATAGTGGCTTTGAATGACTATGAATGAAAGTTCAAAGAAATCAATCGCAAACTCATCCCGACTGCAAGTGAACAATTGGGGGGGTCCCAGCAACCTTAGCATTCACACAGCCCCTCCTATTTCTCAATGAATTATAGATGAACCGATTCCATCTTGATTCAAGATACCATAGATGGAGCCATATGATAGCTCCATAAATCTGATCGATCATCTATAGAGTTACAAGACTCTCTCATGATGATTCAGGAGGCTTCTGATGCCCTCCTTTGCAAAGGATTCTCGACAAACCACTTCGAAAAGTTGCTCGAGCCTGGTGTTCTAGGCTACAGTTAGGAAGCATATCCTTTTTGAGTAGCTAAAAAATTCATTCATGGAATATATTCAACACAAGCCAAAAGATGCCATGAGCATCGACAGTCTCTTCTCCATCAAGCAGAATGAAGGAGAGACACTAAGAAGCTTCATGGCGCATTTCAATGCCACCACACTTGAGGTTAAGGATCTCAACGAAGATCTAGCCATTTTGACCATAAGAGAAGATCTGAGGGGATCCCGATTCACATAGTTCCTAGACAAGAACCACCCTCGACATATGTGAAACTTTTGGAGCACGCATTTAAGCATATTTACGTAGATGAAGGTGCTTCTGATCGCACCAAGTAGAAGGAAAAGGTCAGAAAAAAATAAAAGAAGAGTGGAGCCTGCTGATTAAGTCTGCAACTAACTGATTGAAGAGCTTTACCTTTCCAATGGAGTCTAAGGCCGAATAGATACAGCACAAAATACGACTCCTACACTCCACTATCCGCTTCTTGCACCTAAATTTTAATGAAAATTGAAGAGAGCGAATACCTTCTGATGCCCCCCATGGATGAAAGCACCACCAAGAAGTCATGATCGATAGAAGTACTGTCGGTTCCATGATGATCATGGTCACGATATCAAGTAGTGCATTCAACTCGGAGATGAAATTGAAGCCCTGATTCATCGAGGGTATGTTGGCAAATATCAGCACAATCCTCTGACTCTGACTCTAGTCGATCAACAATCTCAGTGCCAACCTGAGAAGCCAATGACAATCGACCAATGATGGAAGTCATCAACATGATTTTCGACGATCAAGGAGCTAGGGGGCAACTTTTGAAGAAGAATCAACTAATAGATGATGTGAAGACAATGTTATTTCTTTTTTGGATGATGATGTATGAGAAATTCAAACTCTCTTACAACAATGTTGTCGTTATGTTGGCAACGATAGCTAATTATGATGAATAAGGATACTTATAGATAATGAAAATTTGATCGATGTTTTTATTTTACTCGACCTTCTTCCAAATGCAACTACCAATCGACCCCGACTTAGAAAAGTCTCAACGCCTTTAGTAGGCTTTACTGGAGATGCGGTTCAACATGGAAAGAGAGATCACTTCCCCCTCAATGCGGGATCCGACCCATTGACAAAGCATCATTCTCACCACATTTATGTTGTGAGTTCCTTCGGATATAATGCTATACTCGAATGACCCATACTCAATGCATTGAGAGTGGTAATATCGACTTTCCACCTTCTGGTCCGATTCCCCACCCATAAAGGAGTCGACAAAATGCATGGAGATCAACAACTAGCTAGACGCTATTTTATGATCTCCATACAAGGCACTAAATTTTGAAAACCCTCTAATGATGGAAAAACTCAATCAGAGAGAAAATGAAGAAAGGGCTGAACCGACAGAAACAATGGTTGCCAATTCCCTTGAAGAAATAGACCCGAAAAATTGTTTCAATCGGATCACGACTATCCGATCAAGAGAAGATCGGACTAATTAGATTCTACCTAAGAGGCACAATACTGATATATTTGCCTGTCGAGCTTAACCTCAATATGCCCAAAAAACAAATTTTTGATCCTCTT